>JAIPRL010003245.1:0-12558 GCA_025469235.1 Pemphigus obesinymphae | reverse complement strand
CTTAAATCTATATTTTTACAGTAGGTACATTAATTATTATTTTTAATTACCTAACTATAACATAATTATATAGTGAAATTAATATCATAATTCTTATTATAACGTACCGGATTCAAAATTCACGGTTAGTATGTTTGAACCTTTTTTAATTATTTCGAGCATTTCTCACGCAATTTTACATCTTTAGGAAATTTATGTAAATGTATTTTGGAATTATTTACAATACCTTTCCGTCTATTTCCACTTAAACAACCACTAAATACACAGAGTGGCATATTTATTCGAATTAAAGATTAATTAACAAATTATAAAATATGCTTAAAAGTAAATTTGTTTTCAAAAAAAACAAAAAAGGTGGCAATAAAATAAGATAACGAAAATCATGATAATCGTAGATACTGAGATGATGATAAGTGGAGAAAAGCGTCCACCATAATTGCGCGATTTGAACCAAAACATGTAAGTTGCTGTCATACCTGTTTATTTTGTCATGGTGTGTACTATATATTTTGAATTCTAATAGTGTTATTTTTTTTATAAATTTAAGAGAACATCTCAGCTACAAATGTTCAATTTCTCATTTTGATTGACTTACTGGAAATTATATTAGAAATACAAAATAAAGAAAAAAAATACTTTTAAAGATGAAATATATTATATACATACCTAATATATTCAATTAATTTTTTATTGTAGATGCCTATGGTAACATCAGCAGTTACAGCATTAGTACCTAATTCAAAAAAATATCGAAAAGAACATGAAAATGAACTGCTAGAAGAATTTATAGAAATGTTCGCTAAACATTTTTACGAATTATTTAATGTTATTGGTGAAATTGGAAAAAATCAATTAGATGGTCGCCATTTTTATGAAAATTGTACAATGGTGTTGAAGATTATTGGTGGTAGTGAAGAAATAAATGAGAGCTGTGAAGATTCAGTTTCTATATTGCAGTGTTTGTTAAAAGTTAAAAAAGAGCACCAACTCTTTTTTTCACCACATTTAGGTGATGGGGTTAAATGGAAAAAAGAATCTCACGGTTTATTAAAAGTTCATATTGGTGGCACACTTCACCAAGGTATTGGGCGGATGGTTGGCATGTTTGAACAACAGTTTATACTCAGAGAAGATCCTCAAGCAGAAAACACATGGAAAATTCTCAATACAACATTGATGATGAAAAGTATGGACACATTAACTACTGGACCCACATTAAGCATACAAGGACCACAAGCTACAAACAATTTACAAATTGATATAATTTAAGAACAATAGCAATTTGTAATGTTTTTTTTTTTAAATATTCATCATATGTATTAAAATAAACAATAGTGCTAAAAATAGTAAAATATTTTCCTTTGGTAAATAATTAACTTGCAAAATTTGAATTTTACTCCTTAATTTGTCATTAATTAATTTTTTCTTAATTAGTTTGTATGAAACTAATTGTAATTAATAATTACTCTGTATAAACATGATGTATCTAATAATTTTTATTTATTTTTAATATAATATGAAAACTTAAATTATATTTTACATTATATTGATTCTTATAGTTAGGGGTCCTATCACAGGATCTTACAATATTTTTAGTGTCCATAAAAGTATATTCTACAACCACAGGATGATGGGATATGACTCGCATAATATTATACTATACTTCGTTTGTCACATGTAGCCCGGTATTTTATAGTTTTACAAAAAATAACATAGTATACTGTATACGTGCAAGACAGTAGTGAATAAATATTGTCACTCTGTATGTCAACGTAGTATTGTTTAACTATGGTAACTAAGGTAGTGGGGTGGAAATTGGTCCCCACCAGCTTGACAAAAAACCTTAATGTGTGCAGAGTATATACGTACTTATATTTCAAATGTTTTAGGTATTACCCGGTGACATATTTCTAAGAAGAGAGGTTTAGTTGCTAACTCCCAGATCTCATTTTTTACTATATTTAATTCATATTTTGGAAATTACGCGTATTACTGTATTATTATATAAATGTACAAATAATATATTGAGCATGCAATTTCAGTTTATACATCTATTACCAAATATTAAAAGAAGAATTTTTATATTAAGACTACCTAATCCTTTTTTTGAAATAGTATCTAACACTGAACTAGCTAAACTAATTAAGCTATATAAACTAGTTATATAGCTAGGTATTAAAAAAAAAAAAAACAGAATAAAACTTGTTTAATATCTTCGTTAAATATTTTATAAAAATTATTTGTCATTGTTTAGAAATATTTTCAAATTTTGATAATGGGTCTTAGGTTAACTCATAATTTTAACCTAGATTCAACTATTCATATTTTGCATAGTGTACTTTGTTTAAATTGTCCAAAATGGGTGTTGTGGCTAATTGTATCTGTTTTGCCATTGTATAATACAGTAATATCTATCAGAATAACAATAAATTATAAATGTCTATCATTAATAAACAATCTATACTTCAATTACTTATATAGTATTAAGTGGATAATGGGATATGACACACTACTATTAATAGGTCAGCAAAAGCTTTTACAAAGCAAAAAAGAAGTCAAACCGCTTTTTCAGTTGGCATTTAAGACACACCCCTCTCCACCACCGTTTTATTATAACGGTCAAGGTTAGGGTGACCATAATCATGTTTTTGAGGATTGCATACCATTGTTCCGACAGACTTTAAACAGGATGCTTTTGGAATAATGATGACGTTCATGTTCAGGTTTTTGCTAATCTACCATTTTTCTAAACAATTTATAAAAAAATTTTGGCAGAAATTGATTTTTGCCATTTACTATTTTCAAACCAATTTATGAAAATATTGGTAGAAAATGATTACGATTCATTTTTTTTTTATTATTGTCCAGTTATTTAATTTTCAAAATATGGTCACCCTAGTCTAGGTAGATAAAATTCCTTTGTAATACATTTTAATTCTGAACAATGTGAAGAAGTTAGTGGTTTTATGTTTTTTTTCTGTATGCATGAAACTTTTTGATCGGGAGTCGAGTGTAAGAATTTTGGTGTACATTTTTGATAACAAATTGTTTCTAGTTGGTACTTTGAAGAAGTTATTTTTCATTTTCCAATATTTTAAACAATAGGTAAATTTAAAATAATATAAAACAAGACAAATACCTAATGTCTATTTTCCTAGTAATCAACTGAACAATGTTTCTCGTAACTATTTAATACAGATATTATAAAACAAATAATACTATCTCTAGAAATCAAATCAATTTTTTGTACCTATGGACGAACGGGCACAACGAGGATATAAGGTATCTAAACGTATGTTTTGAAACTTAAAACTTGTCCAGTTTTAAAAATATTAATATATTATTATAATAAGCACCTAAAATTGTTTTAATATATCCATTACACAACATAGTAAGTAATACGAATTAAATTAATTTATTATAAATTAAAAGTCGTGATTACAATATTTAAAGCTACTCATAGTAAAAGTCAAAATATAGATAAATTATAATTTTATAATATAAAATAGGTAGATAGGTATAAATGTACCTATGTAATATATGCCCAATATTATGTATTAAATATACAATTTTATTAGTTAAATTAACATTATTTCAATTTTAATAGAATAATAAAAAATATCTTGATGATTTAAATTGTATCTATTTCTATGCTTGAATTTTTTTTAGCAAACATAAGACTTATTTAAGTGTACTTGCAATTCACTTTTTCATGCGTTCTGTTCCCAAATAAGGTTTTAAAACTTCTTCGAGATCCACATTTTGTTCTGGCATTCCTTCACGAAGACATTTTTGATATTGATCAAACTTTTTGGCACACCTTTTGTCGTCGTAATCACCTTTCATATAACATTCGGTAAACCAAGAACTAAAACATTTTTGATATTCCTCCTTTATTTGGTTGCAGGGCGTATGAAAACTATCCATTTCGGTATTATAATGAAATATTTAATTTTAACATCAATATTACGAATAATTAACAAAATATATAATTATTATAATTTTCCGTATTTAGATTAGAGTCGAGTCTACTGGCGAGCACGAGTCACGACTACAATATTATAGTGACATCTATAATAACTGTACGAGTGTATGGCAACATGCGAAGGTTTACGTTTACAGATAATCTGACACTGCAACGTTTAAAAAATAATAAATATAATGGCCCAGCACAATTAATAAATTAATCTACGGTCAATTATTGTTTTATTTATGTCCATGTTCACTGTTTAGTGTTTAATACTTTAACGTTTATGAACGTAGACCTTATAAGGTATGAGGCCTACGTTTATGATCTGAAATTTGAATGAAATGTCTTATGATAATCGACGATAACACATTTATATAATATTGATAACAAAGATTGAAAAAAAAGAATAATCTTTGAATTTCTCTTCCATGGATACGATTTCAAATCATTTGTAGACGCATAACATAACCTGAAAGAAGATTAATAGCTCTCGGTTCTTTTACTTTCGCGTACACGTTTTCGTTAAGTGCGGAGTGTCTTAGGATTTACATTTTTATTAAATTTGTAACCTAAAGTAAGTACGTTTATATTATATCGATTATAATTTATTAATATTTTCATTTGTTTAAAATGTTCAGTGATTTTTTTGTATATCATTTCATCTTTTTTGATATTTGTGTTGCAGTGGACAAAGTTCCCACATTTTTACTCATGTCTGCAAACTGAATAATTTCCTGTCTGATATTAAATAATTCAATACTCTGCTTTGAATAGATGATATTTTATCAAATACGAATCGCAACAGTAGGAAAGTTCCTACTATTCGACAATTGTCATTGAGTAAATTTGTCTTTGTTTTTGATCATTCTAATTTTATGTGATATCGTAGTAAAGGGCTTATTGGAAATACATTTTAGCATTTTTTTGTAATTCATACCAGTGTTTAAGACATTTGAATTACCCTAGTTGGAGTGAAATATTTTCTATAGAATGCTATATAAATGCGGTGATGATTCTATACCGCCCCAGACTGAATGTCGTGTTGAAGGTTTGATCTGAGCATTTTTATTTAAGTAGATACTTTATGTCTTTGTGACTGTAACTTCTGTAGGTATCTATAATAAAATAATGATATTTTGAATATAAGGGAAATTAATTATCTATAGGTACTATTATAGGTAGTTGTGTTTTAATATATTTTGATATTTCAGATACCTAACATTTAAACATGACCAACTCAAAAGGTTATAGGCATGGTACCAGGGATTTGTTTTCCCGCAAATTTCGTAGACATGGAGTTATTCCTTTGTCAACGTACATGAAAGTGTATAAAGTTGGCGATAGAGTTGACATCAAGGTATTTATATACCTATATTTAAAACATTAAACCTTATTGTGTTCCGTTTTAATGAAACCAATTATTTCTAGGGAAATGGAGCAGTTCAAAAGGGTATGCCTTACAAAGTATATCACGGAAAAACTGGACGAGTATTCAATGTATCCAAACATGCTCTTGGAGTAATTGTCAACAAAAGAGTCCGTAACCGTGTTATTGCAAAAAGGTAAATGTAACTGATGATGATATATGCATGTATGAAACAAATTTGTGTTTGATATTAACTTAACATACAATTTAACGATCAATGTTTCTATATGAAATATAAATTTATGCGGGTAGGTAGGTACTAATTGTAATTTTCAATTATATTTTTCTTCCCATTAAATATAATATAATGTAGGTAATGTACTAAGTATAAAGATGAGATTTGAAAAAACTAGATAAATTAGGTATAATAAATATTAGGTAAACATAATATATATACAATATATATACTTAACATTTATTTTATAAAACATATTAAATTATTAATAAATAGGTAGGTACAAGTGTCTAAAACACTATGATGAACTTATACCGCCCCAGACTGAATGTCATGTTGATGGTTTAATCTGAATTTTTATTGTCTAATCTTTGAATAGAATGTTATATGATTTACCTATATTTATAAAATACATTCTTATGGAATTATATGTTTTAAGCATAATTATCTATAATTTTATCCATGATGACATTATACCGCCCCAGACTGAATATTATGTTGAAGGTTTGATCTGATTATTGTCTAATCTCTAAATAAAATATTTATGTTGTACCTATATTTACAAAATACATTCTTATGGAGTTATATGTTTTAAGTGCAATTATTATTTATAATTTTATCCATGATGACATTATACCGCCCCAGACTGAATATCATGTTGAAGGTTTGATCTGATTCTTTATCTTTTAATAAAATATTTAATAATGTTTATTTATTAAATTCATACATCTTAGATAATTATAATTTATATGGATATTTAGCACAATTATTCACCATAATTTTATCCATGATACAGCTTCAGACTGAATATCATGTCCAATCATGTATACTTAAATTACAATTTTGTATTATTATTAATTTTATGTGCCTAAAAATTCTGTCATTATTGTACAGTGTAGTTGCACATTAAGAATAAACGTCGTCGAGTCAGTGGCGACTGGTTTCCACCCTATCTTGCCATGGTCTAAAGTGATATGTTGGTGGCATATGGACTGCTAATATTTATTGAATATTTTCTTACATGTGTACCTCTGTATAATTTAACCCTGCGATGAGTTTTTGTCCGTCGTCGGGTCTCCTTAATATGCACGGATTATAGTTGATGATTTTATAACGCCTCTGATTGAATGTCATGCTGAAAGTTCAATCGAATGTATACTTTGATATTAATTTTGAATTACAATATCATCAATTATGTACCTATTAGTATTACTTAAAATTTATTTAATATTAATATTTATTTATTTATAATGTTACTATAGTAGTAAATTAATTGATAATTTTATACCGCCCCAAACTAAATCTCATGTTGAAGGTTTGATCTGAATCTTTAAATACAATATCTTTATATACCTACAGTTTTTAATCATATATATTTATAAAATACTAGGTACTTATAGATTTTGTCTATTAAACATAACAATGATGACATTATACCGCCCCAGACTGAATGTCGTGTTGAAGGTTTGATCTGAATTTCAATGTTTAATCTTATATATTTATATAATACAATAATATTTACCTATAAATTTGTATGTCTAATAAACATAGTTATTATTATAATGATGACATTATACCGCCCCAGACTGAATGTCATGTTGAAGGTTTGATCTGAATTTCAATGTTTAATCTTATATATTTATAAAATACAATAATATTTACCTATAAATTTGTATGTCTAATAAACATAGTTATTATTATAATGATGATATTATACCGCCCCAGACTGAATGTCATGTTGAAGGTTTGATCTGAATCTGTAAATACAGTGTTTAATCTTGTATTTTTATAAAATATTAGGTACTTATAGATTTTGTCTATTAAACATAACAATGATGATGACATTATACCGCCCCAGACTGAATTTCATGTTGAAGGTTTGATCTGAATTTTTGAATACAATGTTTAATCTTGTATATTCATAAAATACAATTATACTATTTACCTATAGATTTGTATGTCTAATAAACATGACTAATTATTATTATAATAATGATGACATTATACCGCCCCAGACTGAATGTCATGTTGAAGGTTTGATCTGAATTTTTAAATACAATATTTAAAAAATACTAGATACTTATAGATTTTATGTCTATTAAACATAACAATGATGACATTATACCGCCCCAGACTGAATTTCATGTTGAAGGTTTGATCTGAATCTATAAATACAGTGTTTAATCTTGTATATTTATAAAATACTAGGTACTTAGAGATTTTGTCTATTAAACATAACAATGATGACATTATACCGCCCCAGACTGAATATCATGTTGAAGGTTTGATCTGAATCTATAAATACAGTGTTTAATCTTGTATATTTATAAAATACTAGGTACTTATAGATTTTGTCTATTAAACATAACAATGATGACATTATACCGCCCCAGGCTGAATGTCATGTTGAAGGTTTGATCTGAATATCTAAATACAATGTTTAATTATTTATTTTAAAAATACTACATACTTTTTATGTGTATTTAGCATAGCAATGATGATATTATACCGCCCCAGACTGAATGTCATGTTGAAGGTTTGATCTGAGTCTTTAATTACAATACTTAATCATGTATAGTTAAAAATAAACTCATAGATTGGTATGTTTATTAACATTACTTCACTATAAAAAATTATTATTTTTTGTTAAAAAAAAGTTGCAAGTTTTTTTTTGTAATTTAGTTCTAAATAGTGCTTTCATCAGAAAAAATGTATAGGTACATATTACACCGAGCTTAGATTAAAATTGTTTTGTGTTAAGCATTGAAAAATTATTGATTTCAGATTTAATATATTCTAATATATTCACAAAGTATGAGCGAAGTTCTTCTACGATCTACTTTTTCACCTTTTTAATTTTTATTATATTAGATATTTTTACCTATTTGCTATCATATTATGATGATTTTATACCATCCCAGACTAAATAATATATTTTAGGTTTTATCTTAATTTAATATAGGTAGGTATAATTAATTTTTTTAATTATCTTCTTATTAATTAGAATAAAATTGTGTGAAATAAATAATAATTTAATATATTATATAAAAGTCAATTAACTGGTTATGATGATTTTATACCGCCCCAGACTGAATGTCATGTTGAAGGTTTAATCTGAACACAGATAACAAATTTAGGATCATTTAAGTATTATATTAACACATTATTGGTCTTTTTAGATCCCATTCCCTACATAATTATTGTAACTAAGTCCATGAACCATCCCTTCATTTAATAATATGAAAAAAAAATTCAGCATGATTCTGATGCTCTTCCTCACCCCTTGTCAACATACGATATTCCTTCCTTCTCGCAAAGTTGCTTACATAATATTTAATGCCCCCTTTATACACTTTTTATTTCAACTATACATTTTTGATTTGTTAAACTCCTCTGCTATTCGTTTGTATTGATTTAATCATTTAATTAATAATAAAACTTAATTTTTTCCTAGAATAAATATCCGTATTGAACACGTAAACCCATCAAAATGCCGAGATGATTTCTTGAAACGTGTGAAAGAAAACGAAATCAAAGTTGCTGATGCCAAAAAGAAAGGAATCAGAGTGTGCCTTAAACGCAAAGTAAGTTTAATTAATGTAGTTTTGATATCTAAAATATTGATTTTAAATAAAGTATAAATGGTATATTGTAGGGCTGACAGTATTTTCGGTATACTGGTATTTGGAATTTTTTGTGTAAACGTTTTACCACAAAACCTGTATGATACGGTATACCGAAGAAAAAAGTGTATCTTCCTATTTATTGTAATCTAAAATCGGGATTTCACTATCAGACCATTACGATTCACATACATTATACTTTTTCCTTGTATAACAATAAACATAAACATGGTGTTGTCTTGATAACCGCCTTGTGGTTAGTGAATAGTGTATACTGCACAGCGATTATTCAGTATAAACATAATTTTATCTTTTGTCAATAGTCATTATTATAGATGAGCAAATCGGGTTTGAAGTGGACCCAGATACAAGGATTTCAGTTTTATTTTTAGGTTCTGAGTGAAGTGAAATATATTGGTTGTTACTTGTTACAATGGTGTGTTTTTTAGGTTCTGAAAGAAGGAAGAGGACTGTATTGGTTTTACTATGATATGTGCTTATGTATACCGATACATATTGGTATTTCAGTATACCGTTTCAAACTGTTATTGAAATCAATACTGTACTACCGGTATTAATTTTCAATACTGTCGGCCCTAGTATATTGATGTATTATAGCTCAACCAGCGTAGATTTAAATCTTGAACACATTGATAACTAATTATTAATTATTAATTTCACTATTATCAAATAATAGTAAAAATAAAATACTTATATGATCACAAAGGAAAATTGTAATTTTTAATGATAAATACACAACTAAAAAGTAAAATAAAAATAAACGTCTAGGAGACAAACTGATGAACTCGAAACAGTTTTCAGAATTGAAATCCAACTTTTCAAGTCTCACAGTTTTGTCACACTAGGTCGATTTTTCATTGGTGTTACGGCCTCTTAATTATGTAGAATAAAAATATAAATTGTATATGGATTAAACTTTGACGAAATGTCCACTATAGTTTTAAAAACACGAACTAATAACTACAGAATATTGAGTGTAATTATAAATGATAAGAATAACAAACTAATTGATAAAATAATTTTTACAATTAGGCCATATCACGCCAAATACACTTAAAACGACAGGATTTTCTTATCGTTTTCAGTGTAATTATTTGAAGCTCATTGCGCCACATCTGCTAAACACGCATTAGTGGAATTGACCCCCTGGTCTTATCTCAATTCAGACAAATTAAATTTGCAGGGATTGTAGTTTTAACACTGTATATTATAATTTCAATTGATAATTTAACAAAACACTACGTCCACATTTTCTTTCTCTATCTAACCCACTGAGAATATAAGAAATTTATATTTTGCATTATTATTATAACTTAATTAATCTTAATATTACCTACAGTTAATTTACTTACCAAATTCATCAATTTAGATTTTAAACAAAAATATGTACATCTATATTTATATTTTTGAAATTTAAAAATAGTTATTTACCTACATACAAAATTTAAATTTCGGAAAAAAAAAATGTTACCTCATAGATCTAATATTAGAATTGACAAATTTGTAATAAGAATCTTAAATGTGGGTATAGCATTGTAAAATGATGAGTGTAAAATTAACAAATACATGATTTTTATATACCTAAATTTGTATAGATAATAGTCTTAATTTGTGTTCAATTTTTTTTTCAGCCTCAAGGACCTCGTCCAGGACACATAGTAAGAGGAACAGATCCAATCAGTTTAGCTCCTCTACCTTATGAATTTATTGCTTAATTGGTGTTTTAAATATAAATGTACAATTTAAAAAACACATTTGTTGTTCTTTTATAATTATTAAATACTTCTAATATTCCTCTATTATATTGTCTTGTTCTCTGTAAACAAATTATTGAATCCATCCAAGGAGATTATGGAATTTGAAAAGTATCTTAAAGGTGCAACAGAGTGTCTTTTTAGTTACATTCAATCAAATTCTATACTTGAATCATTTCCCTTTAAAAGTTTAAACCAAGATATTTGTTTTGTGCAAAATCGCCAAGATCCTTTGGGTAAAATTGTGTTATAATATGAGTGGTTACTTAATGTAGTTTATTTTTTATGGGTTTAGTACAATATTCACTTAAATTATTAAAATAAAGATTATAAATATTAATATTATAAAATAAGATATAAGGGTACCTAATGGTTGGTAGGCATAGAAGGTTTGCATTAATTTTGCGAGTTTTCTTCAAATGTATATGCCCAAGGGCCGGCTTTTTTACACTCAGTATCGTAGCTTTATTTAAGAACCATACAACACAAAAAAAATGACGTAGGCTCTCAATTGATAGATAATTAATGGTAGTACTAAAATGTGTCCATTTGTTGAAGAGAACTGGAGAAGGAAAACCGTGTGATGTCATAAGATCATACAATGCAGCGGCTGCAATTTTATATTCGACAAAAACAAAAAATTAATAAAATTTTTATAAGTCCGTGTGTTCTGCTAATTGTTGGTGTAAGTTTTATCGTATAAGAGTAAATATTAAAAATAAAGCATAATATGCCTGGAGATTTTAAAGAGTTTTATATAAAACATTTTAGAAAAAATTAAAATTTTGACAGTAAAAATCATTCTGTGTCAGTACCACTTTTTTTCTGTTACGTAATCACGATTTTTATTTAAAATACATGTTTATGCAAAATAAACTATTATTTTGATTGGTTTGGTCGTTTTTGAGTAATAAGTACACATATTACCAAATTTGAAATATCCATAGGCTATAATAATATAAAATTACTTTTATTATAATTCTAGATTATAGTTTTGTAGAAAATATAAATAAACAAACGAATACAGTGCATCGTAGTATTTATATAATTTGAATTATTGTACTCATATTTTAAAAAATTGCTATACCTTATCTACTCATTTCAACTTTTTTTTTTTATTAATAAGTAATATAACAAGCATACTTCAGGATTCAAGTTTGGTATAAAATGCACATTGGCACCATATCAGTTATTTCTAAGTCTGTTTTTACTAATGTATTTATTTATATGCCTGTGTTGCAATTCTTCTTTAAATTGGGTAATTTGCAACAATCTTATTAAAATCATATATTTGGCTACTCAACCACTTATATTTCAATTTGAAACAAATTTATTATTAAAAAAAAAACAAAGTAAAAATAATACAACTGTTGTCACAATGTTGAAAATTTATATTTAAAATTAACAATAACTGTAGAACAGTTAAAGTAGAAGTATGGAAAGTATTAGGTTTAGGTATACAATGGCTGACAAAGTTCTTTAATAAGATACTAGTAGAAGGAAAAATTTCAGAAGCTTGGAGGAAGAGTTGTGTAGTACCAATATTCAAGGGTAAAGGAGATGTACAGGATTGTGGAAATTATAGAGGG
>JAIPRL010003244.1:0-48923 GCA_025469235.1 Pemphigus obesinymphae | reverse complement strand
ATTTTTTTTTATTCCTTTTTTTTTTTTTTTTTTTTTTTACCCATATCATTATTATTATCTTGGGCCGGGCCTGTGTGACACGTTGTCACGGCAGATTACACGGGGTGGGGGGAGGGGGGGCCACACTGATACATAATATTACACAGACAGGGCACCTATATGAACATTATATTATACGTTTTCGATACAAGGTGTTTTTTTTTTTTTTTTTTCTGGAGGCCGTACGATACCGGTAGAATATCGCACGACAATGCGAACGTCCGTGATGGATCGACATCGATCGCTGCAATAATAACAATAATAATACACCGCAACGAAATACGCACGGTGTCGTCCGCCGCCCGATATTCTCCTCAGGTTTTACGATCGTTATAAACATTGTATTAGACACGATCCAGCCCTTCCACCGCTGCGCTCGCTGTTTTTTTTTTTAATCCAGTCGTGCTGAGGTTTTTTGATATTTTCGTATATATATATATATTTTTTTTTTTTATTATTCTACCTAAATACGATGCTGGGGGGCATTGACGAGTTAATAAGTTAAAAGTCGAGTGAATTTTAACTCGACTTTTTATATTGGATTTTTGTTAGCTTAACTTAATTTTGTATACATTAACTTTTAAATAACCAGTTACTTTTAATTAAAACTCATTTTGCAATAGTTTATACATTTTGATTTCATATATTATGTCTATTGTCAAAATGGTTGCATAAAAATTAAATCGTTTTCGTCGTTTGTAATAATTATTTTATTATAAGAATTATTTATTTGCCGAAAATATAAATAAAACATGAATACCTACCTATATATATCATATAATAATCTCCTCTCAATATAAATTAAGGAATATATTAGATTTCCCACCAATAAACAATATTTAGGTATGTACTAATTTGCAATGAGCAATTTCCATTTATTTCTTAGAAATGTAAAGAAAAAGATAAATACCAAGATAAAGATAGATAGATACCTACCTACTAATTAAACATTTTTATGAGCCTATTTGTGGTTAATTTTAATAATCATTATAATAAATACATTGTAGTATTTTGATTAATATTATATTAATCATTTTTTTAAATTTTAAAATGCTTAAAGTTAAAAAATAACAGTATTTCCAAAAAAACAATAGATACCTAATAGGTATCTAATTACATAATCTCTTATAAAAAAAAATTACTATTAACTTTAAATTTTTAAATTTTTTTTCTATTAACTTAACTTAACTAAGTTAAAAAAATCATTAACTTGCCCAGCATTTCCAAAATGATATATATGGTAGTTTAAAATCATATGTTGAAGGTTTTAAAATAAAAAAACTATTATTGGCTGAGATGTTTAAATTTTAAAATCGTATGACAAGAGCTTCCCAAACATAGCACATTTGTGCATACTTTAATCCAAAATAATAAAACACTATTATAAACATTAACATTTTAAATAGCTTATTTAACGTTTTATTAAAATAGTATTCAAATAATAAGTGATAACAACGATATCGATAATATGGTATTTCGCAGGGCGACCATTTTGGGAAGCAATAAAAATGAGAAAAATTTTAAATGTTCATAAATCGGGAAATCAATATAAGAACTATATTTTTTCATGGTTAAATCCATTAATTTTCGTTGATATTTTGATATAACTACCAAGTTGATAACCAGCTTATTTGATTTTATAATCTACAGAACGTACTATTACGTGTGCAGTAGTTAAAGGGTTAGGTACAAAAGAATTAGCGTATGTGCAAAAAAAAAATATATATATAAACTATTATATTCTTTTAACTGTTATATTATACGGCTTTTTTACGCAAAACTTCTTCTTCTTATTTAGTTTTATAGACGATTAAGACCCATCACTGCTCCACACATTATCCTCCATTTCTGGGCGCCTACTTTCAAAAATAACGTAAGAAACGTATACGACCAAAGTGTACGTTAGCCACCATTTTTACCGTATTCTATAAAAAAATCGTATTAATGAATATTTATCAAAAGTACGTTCACATAAATATTCGTTGTTTTCTTACGTTCGCCTATATACCATTCGAAGAAAGTGTATGTACGTTATATTATAAAAAAAAAAATTTTTTATATAAATACATTGTACGTATGAATACGCACTTTCTTAAAATTTTGAAATAAAAATAGGTAAATAGTGTAAACATTATTTCAAGTTTATATACAACGATATGGCTTTGGAAAAATTCAAACAACTTATGGCTTTACGAGAATTATAATTGTCTACACTTAGTCCATGTCTTCGACGGTCTGACTTCCGAATTCAAAGTGGTGGAAACATTTTCCTACAATTTTTGTCTTTGCTTTACCGTCGACTTATTGGTATTTTTACCTGATACAAGTTCGGAATTTAATATCATAAAGTCTATAAACAACTTTTTTCGTCTTTCGGTTATGTATAGCTTTCTGTTTTTTTTTTTTTTTTAAATTCATATTCAAAATACAAAATAAACTAATTCAATATTTTAAAACAAAAATCAAGTCGAGAATAAAATTACATATTAATTACTGTTACACAGTACACACTACTACAGTCTACAGTACTACGTCAATATACTGTGTGATAACATTCAAAAAAATAAAAGATAACATCCAAAGTTTTGATAAAATATGAAATATACAGTGTGACTATTTCTTACATCTGAGTTAGATGTTATTATACCTTTATTCAGACAAATGTGAAAACCAATTTTAAAAAGTTTCTTTAACTTGACTTGTCAATATT
This sequence comes from Pemphigus obesinymphae, assembly GCA_025469235.1. Taxonomy (NCBI): domain Eukaryota; kingdom Metazoa; phylum Arthropoda; class Insecta; order Hemiptera; family Aphididae; genus Pemphigus; species Pemphigus obesinymphae. Next base: position 46,174 of record JAIPRL010003244.1, on the reverse strand, counting down.
ATTCATATCACTGACATTTTTGAAAATTTCATTTTAAAATTTTAAAATCTATCAATCATTGTTATGTATAACAAACTGTTCTGGAAAATATTGTGGAGTGCCAACTTCATGCATCCCTTGACTTTGTCCAATAAATCCCAAACAAACGTCGCAATATTTTTCGGATTAGGAGGTACACATGTTTTACCATTAATGATATTAACATATCATTTTCGAACCATATCATGTATAGTGAATAGAGTTGTACATTACACGGACAGTTGTAAAATAAACATGAATACATTTTAAATTTAAAAAATCCATAAAACTGTAACTTTATAGATAGGTACGTTAGCGAATTACAAAAATTTATAAATTTAATTCAAAACTCCAATTTGAATTTGAAATTAATTTTCAAAATATTGGCATTTATTTGAGATTAATTGAACAGTATTAAAGAGGCTGATATTATTTTTATCAATTTTTTTTTTCAATGCACAAAAATCAAAATTCCATTTGCATAAATATAAAAAACGTACAATTGTTATTTTTTTGGTAATCAAGAATGCCATGTATTTAACACGAGTTTCATTCAACCGAATTCAATAGTCAAGTAGATTGAATTTAAACTGTATATACTTTAGTAAATTTAAAATATATACATTTTTCTATTGGTGAGTGAAAATGTGTCCCCTAAATGCCAAATGGTCTCATTCAAAAAATGATTTTGTGTAGTAGCAAATTTTTCAAATAATTATCTTCTCTTTGATTCTTAAAAGATTATACGTATAGGAAAATAGGTATTACTTACGTAATATTGTTTCCTTTAAAAATAGTTTAAAATAGACATTTGTTCCCAAATATTTTATATCCAGCTATTGTTTACTTTTTAACGCATTTTAATTGAATTGGAGTCATTTACTTTTAAAAACACGTCCAAATTTTGGATGTTCAAAATACATTTTTTTTGAAACAAAAATTTAAATTATTAATTATTTAATTATCAAATTAATATCGGTAGTCGTCTTGTTTGCAAAATGTCCAAATGATCGAAACGATTACGTTTATTTATTGGTATGAAAAAAGTTTCAACTGTGTAGGTACCTATTTATTTATTTCAGAGGGACAAAACTTTCAAAGCAAAAGTCCCACTGCTGAGCTTTTTATTTTCTTAAAAAGCCATTTTCGTTTAACAACTACGTTCGATTACCTAATGATGCGTGTAATTGTTTTAAAATAAATTATGTTAATTTTCCACAACTCAGTAAAATAAATGATTACGTTTTAAAATCACAAATCCCATTCTCTTGGCCATTCTGAATAAATACTAAATTAATTATACTCACCCAAGCCCTTTTTTGATATACGTATATTGGACAAAATGAGATCATATAGATACAGTTTCCTTTTATTTAACCTCGTAACCACCAACGAAAACATGCACCAGACAACGAAATTGACACTTCCGACATACATCAGTGATCACGGAAATATTGTTTCCAGGCAGTATATAATTTTATTTTCCTTATACACATAAATATGCTCTTTTTAATATAGCTGTTATAATACTGGGTTCGGTTAATACCCAAAACTCGCAAGTCGAAGTTGGTAGAGTGGGAATGGAGGCCTTTTTTTCTTTAACATATTTCTTCTCTCCACTATTTTTGTCCGAAATGACCGATACTTTGGAAAATATGTATTTTTAAAACGTTACCTAATTATATATTTTATCTATTTGCCATCAATGTACATGTACATAATATACAAAATCTAATGCTTGTTTGTTTGTTATATATATATATATATAACATATATATTCATCTGTCAAGTATAAATTATATATATTCGAACTTTGAACATCTTCAATCTTTCATGCGAGGAGAAAACAAATTTAATTCACGTACACATAGTCCGTGAATCAATATATTATTAATAACAAATACAAACAGCATAGGGGGCGTTCAAGTATTACGTAAGTGCCTAGAGAGAGGGGGGTCCGATGTGTGCTTACATTTACTGATAAGGGGGATAGCACCATACTGATGTCAGCAGTAATAAAAAAATAAAAATAAATATGTACTTATTTTTATCAGAATATGTAAAATAAAATTCAAAGTATGTAACAAAATTTTTCATTTATTTTTAATAAATAATTCATATAAAATTCGGAATTAGTTTTTTTTTTTAATATAGGGGAGGTCGTCAGACATATGCTGACATAATAAAGTAGGGCATCAGACATTTGTTAACAATTGTTGACAAGGGGGAGGAGGGGTCTAAAAAGGCCAAAAATGTGCTGACGTAATACTTGAACGCTCCCATAGAATTTAATGTTATATAATATAACACGGCTCTCTATAAAAATTACTTTTAGCCTTTCGTCAAATTTAACCTTTTTTTTTTTTTTGGAAAATTCGTGCTACTAAATCATACAATTTCCAAAGTTTGACCTTGTCCAATGACCTAAAACAAACAAAATGAAAACAGATGCATTATTTTTAGACTTTCCAACTTCTATCTCTCTAGAATAACTACGAATAACAATAAAATATGTAAAGATAATCGATTGTCAAATCGACAATACACTAATGACTACGAACGTACGAACGGACACAACAAGGATACAAGGTGTGAAAATGAATATTTTTCTAGAAAAATAGAAAATTAATTTTCATCTTGCCGTAGTATATTTTACAAGTATTTGTCTAATTTGCGAGTGCACCTATACCTATATTATATGTACCTACTACTCATAAAGAACATTTGTATTTTATACAAATATTTTCTTACCGAGATAACTGCAGATACCTACTGGATAGATAATATTATTATATAATCACGATGGAAAAAACGTGCACGCGTGTGTACGTTGTCCGTGTACATGCTTTCAAAACGAAAACGATACATTTTGGTTAAACACGGTAATTTTTGGCATTCGAAACATTTTTTTTTTTTCTTTTTCTATATACGAATTTATATATAATAATATGTATTATGTAGGTACCTACCCTGTGCAATTAATTTTATAACTTCTTCTTCTTTTTCTTCTTCTCGGGCCCACCTCCGTCGCCGTGAAGGTATAATGTGATACCGGCACCGCGCCATTATCGGGTTGTATGTCATTATGATATTATCCTTTCCGCTATTAATTTGTACGTCGGACAATGGAAAATTAATACAGGGTCGGGCCAAGTTTTCGTACACAGTGTACAAAGTATACATAATATAGGTACAATACAAACGTGCGCCTGTAATATGTTTGACGAAATTATATAGACGTCGTCGTCCGTTTGTACGCACTGCAGTCGACATAATGTTATACACGTATAGGTACACGAGCAACCCGGCGACGCGGCGGTCATGGAGTAGAAAATAATATTATTGTTTGTTGAACCGCCCGACAAAAAGCGTCCGAAAGCAGATGGGTGCCCACAAATATTACAATTATACGTATTATATAGGCATATAATAATACGCTTTTTTAACAGTTTTATTTTTATTTTTATTTTTATTCGTACGTAGTTATTATTATCAGTGTTATTGTTGTTATTATTACAAAAACTTACGATTTTTATGGGTACAAACACTCGGTCCGGTGCGAAAAATGCCCCGGGTGTCGAGGGACGATGATGATGCCATTCACGCATCATTGTGCGTATATAATATTATGTAGGTACAATGTTTTCCTTGTAGATATCGTGTTATTATTATCGTTGCAGACGTCACGAACGGGTATAAAGAATACACAGACGAAAGACAAAATGTGAAATTTCACATGAGTAGAATCGGGTACTTTGTACATATATATGCTATACTACTATACATTTTAAAAGGTCAAATTAAAAGTTAAGTAGATGTATTGAATGTTTGCGTGCAGTCGGCACTACTTCTGAAGACCAACTGTCATATTACACATTGTTATAAAAGTATATTGTATGAAAATAGTGTATTTTTGTGCACCTATATATATATATATATATATGTATTTACATTTTTAAGTGCGACCTATCCCACCTCGATTTCGATTGATTATTAGGTATTATATACTACCTATTATTAGTTCAAAATAATATGTTTTTTAATAATATTTTTTAATTTTCATATATATATATGTCTATCTAATTTACGCCAATAAAAAAACCAACAGATGTCTATACAATATTGCATTATTATACGTTCGTTCCCTTCAAATGTCGCGACAACAGGCGATCGTCTGTTGTCCCTTCGTATAATGTACCTAAATATACCTATACGTTCCGTTTACGAACGCCGCCGGTATTAACATTTAATATGGATAATAATAAGGAAATTGTTTTTGTTATTGGCCCCCTAGAAAACTTATTGTTACTCGCTTTTTAGAAAAAAAAAAAAAGAGAAGTGTATATAGTTTACACATGCACATGGTATAATGTAAGTATACGTGGAAATAACGACTTTCTATGTGTGTTTATGTGGACAAACTTCTAAGGGAAGAGAAGATAACTAATGACAAACTTTTAAATATTTAAATAGGTATATATTTATATCAATATATTTTGACATATAAATAATTGTACTGTGATATGATAATATATCCAGTGTTTGAATTTGGGTAGGGTACGAAGGGGGGCGGAACTACCCGTAATTTTTTCATATGTAACCGAGTACTCTTTTATTTTATTTATAAAGGAACACAGCATCCGCCTTGATCTTTATTTTGCATTTTTTTAAATAAGTGAATAACATTAGAAAAATAATAAAATAGGTACAAAATAACATTAGGTACATATTGTATATTAATATTTCAGACAAATTATACTATATGAACATTTTAAAATGTTTAAATAATGAAAATACTATCAGTAGGTATCTAATGTCTTAACGTTTAAGCTTTATGCAAAGCCAATACTGAAGTGGGATTTTGTGGGTTCAAATTTCCAAGTTACTCATCTCCCATTATCCGAAATTATTTCACATAAAGATAATTTTAAAATAAAATTAATCTCAAAAATAATTATAAACGAATGTATTAATTTACCTATAATAATTTATATTAAATAATATACTAAAATATGAAATTATATATGTATTTCAATTTTCTAGTAATAATAGTTACCTACACATTGTTCTTGCGTACATATATTTGATTGAAACAATCGGCCGTCATTTGAACCGAGACTAATGTGCCCAATATAAAAGCTAATGAGATATCCGCAGATATATTAAGAGATTAACTGATTACAATTATTATATTTTATGCATAAAACGAGAAATTGTATGAACATTATATGTAACACATTGTGAATATGCGTCCACATCTGATCATATTTTACTCGAGAATCACGAACAAATTTTTGTGAGAAAAAGTATATTTATAACCAGTTTATATAATTTATATAATTACCCGTAAATTTCAATCATTTTCACTCAGACTAACGACATAGGTACAATACTCGCAATACTACTATTAATAATTTTCATACAAACATTGAAATAGGTAGGTATAAGATTTCATCCAAACTGAACGCCTGTTGTGAATATTTCATTACACATATGTTATAACACGTCCACGAAGTTGATCCCCCCCATATTAAAATATCATTACCAAACCTTCACCAATATCTTGCAAGTTATTTGCAAGAATTTGTAAGTTCATTTTGGGAATTTGCAAGTACACTGGTTTTCCGTAAAACTTAAAAATATGTAGGGGTGGGTCAACTTCACTTAGCCTATCCATGTTGGCCTAGAGCTTCGAAATTGATACCAATCGTTAGCTTCTAATTTGCAAAAATTTGCAAGTCTATTTTTGGAATTTGAGAGTTTCGTGGAGGCCACCACAAATTTTTAAAATTGTGAAATTGACCCTCCCCCCATATAGCATACATTCGTGATAATATGAAAAAGGTAATTTTAGTGAAAAATATGGATATTTTGTAGTGTAGCATTGCCACCATGATATTTATAAATTATAGAGATTGAAATTATACTTAAACATCTTTTATTTTTTATTATTAAATTAATTTTTAATAGAGTGAATAATATTGCCTATTTAATATCCCTTAAAATTTAGTTTATCAATGCATTTATTGGTAAGTAAGCTAATTAAAATTGCATTACTAGAAGTCACCTAACCTAACCTAACCCAACTTCTAGTACTACAATTTTAATTTTAGACACTAATATGAATTCTTTATTCTCTTATTTAGGAAATACATATTTTTATTTTTTGATTCTTTGATTTATATGTTTATTAGAAAAATAGGAAAACCATAATATATTCAATCACATTAATGTTTAGGTAAATACAAAATACAATTCAAAATCTATATCTTATATAACGTAGAATAAACATTTACGAATTCAAACAATTAGTTTTCTAATTAAAAATTGGACTATATTAATTTACTATTGCTAAACATATTTTCAGTATGTTTAATAAAAATATCTACTAGAAGAAGTGCTTCGACTAGTACTACATTACACATTTTCCGATAGCAAACTGCGTCTAGTTGGTATTTTAAAGAAGTACATAATTTAAGAAGTCAATTTTCTCAATAGTTTTTTAATGTGTCAGAAAAAACTACAGAAAAATACATAAATACGCCATTTCGTCAAAAACGATTATGGTCACTTCCCTGTAATTTCAAAAATAATTGTCTAAGTGTCTTGAAATTTCAAACAAATATGTAATGTTATAAGTACTTTACTAAAACAAAATAAATTCAAAAAATGTTAGGCTATTTAAAACATTTATAGATTTTAAAGTAATTATCGCATAAAATTGGTAGTTTTAGAATTTATGACAGGATTTTTTTTTTTTTTCTTTTGTTATGGACTGGAATTCTTATAAATTACTTATTATTATTACCATGTTTACGTAAAAAAAATTTTAAAAATGGATTTTTCCAATTTTGAGCTATATTTATGTAATATATATAGGGTTCGAGGTCAGAGATAAAAGCACCAATTGCTCACTTTTTAGAAAATATATTAATCCTTTTCCCTATTGAGAATTCTTGTGTACGCCACTGGTAAGGTATATTAACTGTAAGGTTGCTTACGAACAGAATATTCGCGTTCGAGGTAAGATCTACACCTGAGAAATTTGTTCGTGTTCGATTGTGTTCGTGAACAAAATGTTCTAACGAGGACATACCTTAACATTCATACTATGAAAAAAATTAATATAGTGTGTTACAAAAGTAATAATCGTCATCTCATTCACTCGTACACGATAACGCACATAAAACACGATTTGAACCAGGGGTCTCCAAAGTTTTTTATTCGAGGACCATATGGAAAACTAAACGCACTTAGCGAGCCAAAAGTATATAAACACAAATTGTTTTTAATTTTACAAAAATACAAGAAAATACAAGAATCAAAAATATATATTTTTTTTTAATAACAATTCTACATAGTTTATGCTTACAAAAATGCCAATTTCCAAACCCAATCACAATCTGATAGGTATTAAAAACAATGGTCAAATCTTTTCAATTAAAATAATTTCAATTTAATTTCTTATCTCAAAAAATCATGTTAAAAAACATGGCTGAGCCATCGAACTGCTATAAAATATAGTATATTTAGGTAATCTGTTTCTATTTATTTCGAAAAATTTTAAAACTAACGATATTGTAGTGAGATGTTACACATATTTTTAGATTTTTTTTGTCGTCCATTGGGGGACCAGTTAAAACTTGTTTGCGGGCCGTAGTTTGGAGATGCCTGATTTCTTTACTTGTCATATCACTCGTTGGCTACCCAATTTATTTTTATACGCCTATTACTTGTGAAAACGTATCTATAGATAACTTCCAATATTGCTTTATAATACATTATGATTACACAATATATACCAATAAAGAATATCACACATCTATTATTGTAAAATCAATATATTCTAAGATTAGTTCAGAGTCTAAACAATATTAAATTATACAGCAAAATATTGGTTTAAATCGTATAAAACATAATATTACGTCATCCCCTCATCTATATGTACCTATTTAATATTTAGATTTTAGTGTTTTATATATTGCGCTGCATACCTATTATAATATAGTTTAATATAGTACTTTATCGAATATTTTAATGGGTCCCATATAGCGACGGTTAAAATAATTTTACATATTATATTATTATATACGTTTTATTTAATGCGGTGCGCTCTCGAGAATGACACTCGACCGGAAACTTATACGCCGTGGAAACAGATCGTTAAATTCAATATCGTTTACGTCATTACCTCCGATGAATAATTCAATAATATATTACAAGTCGTTCTTGGGTCATTCGTGGACCCGTCTTCATAATATTCAATGTCTAGTGTCTACGTATTATTATAATGTATACATGTTTTTTTATTAATCGGCTTATCAGAAATTTGTCCGGGAAACGACTCTGTACATAATGTTATAAGAAATAAACCATCGAACGTCGTAAAACTCCAACATATAGAGGGCCCCCCACAACGAGGTATCTAAAAATATTAAAATGAAAAAAAAAAAAACAAATTACCGAAAAATCGCTACCGACAGTTAGTTATTAATATATATGTATGTATGTATGTATACAATATGAGCGTTTGAGCCAAAATGTTATACACCTTATGATGAAAATTCTCGTATAATGTTAGTGCCCGTAGAGTGTAGGTAAGTTATTTTATTAATTTCGTCGAAGAAAGTTGCTCGAAATCTCGTAAATTATTCCGTTTTCGATGAAAATCGTATTATAATTCTCTCGCATTTCATGATGTCAGCAAACGCGTGCATGTATTTAATATTTAATATAATATAACGGCTTCCTAACTCAACGATTGGACTTGCGGGACGAAGAGGTTTTAGAAATATTTAATGTATTCGTTCTTAAATAGCTTTAAATAACTCGTATTTTAAACGCTATTTTTTAAATCCTAATTATTCAACGCAATACATATTATTAAACACATCATGACACATCTACATATAGGTACATATTATGTAATTTAATCGACGTATTAATTGTATTATAAATACTTAAATAAATATGTAATATCACACGTCCAGTTTTTACGAGATTTTATATAGGCAATTTTGAGGATATTCAAGAAAAACGAAAATAATTAACAATATTTCAAAATATTTAATCACGTTTAAAAAGAAATTTCGGTGTGGTCTCGTGTATCAGTATTATCACTTTTTTTCACGTTGTATCGTTGTATCACAATATTTATTTAAAGAAAACACGTATACGCAAAACAAATTAAATTTATAGTTGAAAAAATTTCAAAGACTTTTCTAAATATTCAGATCATCATCGAATGTGCAAATACTTTCTTATTATTGTAGACTGAGGAATCTAATTGTCTTACAATGGTGTTTTTTTTTTTCTAAAAACAACTTTTATAGTTGAAAGAGTTTTGGTGTAAAAGGTATTTTTGATAGAAAATTCGTTCTAGATGGTATTTTATAGAGGTCATATTAATTTTCCTGGTAGTTTTCTCAAGCGTAAAGAAAAATTACCATTTATAACAAAAAATTTTATACATTTATAATTTATTCAAAATAACAATAGTTACTATGGTTACTGTATATTACTGAAATAATATAAAATATGATGATAACTAATATGATGAAATTAATAAAAAATATTCTGACAATACCTATTATGTATCATTTTATTAAAAAACAAAATTTAACAATTATATATACTATTACACTAAGCTCCGCTTAAAATTGTTTTATAGAATACAAATGATTTATCATTGTTTTCATATTTAATACGTTCACTACTAGTATCCTACCCGACGATCAAAGTACTCCCACGTCTACTGGCTTGTACCTTCCCATTTCCAGATTTTACAAGCTCCTTTTCAAATAAGTATTGTCTAGAAATATAAAGTCTAAATTTGTAGTGTCCAGGAATACACTGTGCAAAATATACATGTTAAAGAACACAATATTAAGGTATACATTTCAAACAAATCTCATATATAAGACTATCATTTTTCAAAAATATTAAACATCTTTCTTTTAAGTGAAATTCGGAGACTTAAAGATAATAGACCATTTATATAAATCGTAAATGTAGAGCAAAGAACCGTATTCTGTATATTTTTTAACAAATATTGCGATTACTCAATAACTATAGATTTTTTTCACTATAAAAAAACGTGAAAATGATCAAAATTAAAAATGATTAATAATTTATCTAGTCATTCAAAATTAGATAAAAATTAAATTATTAACTAGTTATCTCCTATATACTCGTATATAAATGAAAGTCCTGTGTTTTATTGTCCCGAATGCAAATCTACACGGTTTAAGATAATAAAACTAAATTTTTCTCTGATATTATTTTAACTTCCGATCGTGTCTTAAAGGTAGTCATTTTTTTTAATTTGACCTTTAGGAGAGGAAAAGAGGAAAATGGATTTCAATTATAAGTATATATATATATATATAAAAAGCAAGGGGTCAGCTGTGGTCGAGTGGTCGAAATGCGTATTTCGGTCCCCAATTCGATTCCCAGGTAGCAAATGAGTTAGCGAACGAGATTTTTCTCGCTGGTGGCGTCTGGTCTCTAATGCAAGCCGGTTAGGTTAAAAAATTATTAGAAAAACCCTTCTAATAATTTGGTAGCTATACAGGGTCGGTTTAAGGCGTAGGCGACGTAGGCTCAGGCTTACAGTGGCATTTTCAAGACGTGGCATATTTTGAACTGAAGTTGTTGTTGTTTTTTTTTTTGCTTATCACTTTTTTAAAGAAATATTTTGTAGTATATTGTAGATAAGTCTACGAAAAAAAATTGATAACCTTTTTTTTTTGCATATTCACGAAATCTTTCCTACGTGTACAAAATCTCTAGCGCCGTCCCTGTAGTTATACTTGTCATAGCTACCAAGAACCATCTTCGACTCCTCTAATATTTGAAGGTGCAAACTTCTTGAGCATATTAGAATTTAGGAAATAAGACAATGTAAAATTGTTAATTATATATATAAAAAAAGATAGTATCTAATGATGAATATTATTTTGTTACCTAATAATAATAAAATAATTTTCGTTGCCTTTGTGAACGACAATAGATTATCTTTATCAATGTACTGCCGCTGTCGTCGTACAAAATTAACATGATACAATTTACGAAAATAATCAAAAATGTCTACCAATTTTATATGTATACGTTACTTTATTGTACAAAGCTGAATAGTGATTATATTAGATTGGAAAAAAAGGATTTTTTGAAATTCGACTTTTAAAATGGTACAGGGGAAAGGGGATTTTAATTATGTATAAAAAGAACGACTGATAGAGAATATAATTTTGTTAATAATATTGGTAAAAAAATATAACACCCCCACCCCATTGAAAATGTCTGTGTATGCCACTGCTCAACAATGAAAAAATATAATTGCGCCTTCGGTAATCCAACGCTGCAATTCCTGATGGAAATACAGTTTGCTATAACAGATTGGTAAATGTCGCTTTATTTCAGAACACCTTTATTTATTTGTATCAGTTATCAGTACAGTTGTAAATTGATATCGAGTAAAATGGTCAAGACAATTGGACAATCGAAAATGAAAAAACGACCAAATATTAAGATGTATAAGACAACGGTTAGTGATAACGGTTCTTATCAGTGATTATAAACATATATCCATCGGACAATCGAATTTTAGTTACGATGGAAACAACACTGTTTCGATGGATAAACGTATTCAATGTGCTGAATTTTAGAACGCTATAAAACCGCCTATGTCGAACCCATTGAAAACAAACTGTGCAACGTCTTCTATGTCCGTATCAGTTATTTGAACGTACAATAAATGTAATTGGAATACTTTTTAAAAGTATATATTCATCGCCCGACTACGGCGGTGAACGTACACCTACCGGGAAAAATAAACCGTTTAGGACGCGTGTTTGGGTTCGGGGCGATGTAATATTTTCGGCACCGTAGGGGGCACCTCCCGTTTTGGTTTTCAAAAACGAGAGGAAAAAAAAAAAAAAAAAACAAAAAAAAAATCCAGTGTCCGGGAGCTTTGTCCGGTCCAATAACGCTGCATGTGCGTGTCCGCGGGGCTGGTGGTCAAACCTCGTGCCAGCGGGGCGCCATATCGCTCGACCGTATCGCCACCGCTCGTGGTACCTATATCTAAGTAGGTATTATATGAACCGCATCGTCGACAACAATGATAATATTATTATCATAATGCAATATAAATATCGTACCGCGTCCAGCTGAACTCGCGAAGAAGAATCGGTTTTACATATTATATTATTATCATTATTATTATTATTATTATTATTATTATTATTATTATTATTATTATCTGCATACAGGGTGCGAGAAAAACGTCTCCCGAATTTCGGGTTCCAGTGTTATCTAAAAATATACGAGATTAAAGTACACCATCACGACCGTTTTTCAACCGATTTTAAAAATTACATCATAAGTGGTCGGTTTCATAAATAAACGCTTTCAAAATTTTGGTATAATATGTTATGAAGTAGATGGTGTATATCTATTATTGATAATGAATCCGGGATGTGGTGAATTACGTCCAGAAAAAATTGAATGCGAATTGAATCCCAGTTATTTTTTAACAACTAAATGAATTGCGTCCCTAACGGGTACCTAATAGTTAATATTATTCACCAAACATCTGTAATTGTATTGACCATTGATGTATTTAATGCCTACATGTTCAGTTTCAAAACTATATGTATAATATTATAGTACAGCTAATAGGCAACGGGAAATTGGTTAACACTGAAAATTCTAGTAAAAGAAAATTGTATTACAAATGATGACATATTGACATAATAGGTACCTATTAAGAAAAAATATGGTCTGACAATTAAAATCGTCTATTGACCAGATTTGAATACTTATGTCAAAGTGATATTATACTTAAATATTTATCTGTTTAATAAAATTTCAATTTTTACTCATACACTTATACACTAATTAACTTTACTTAACCCAACAAAGATTACATGCCTAACATAAAATAGTATTTTTTGTTAAGGCTTACAGGACTTGTAATTACAAGCGAGATATAATTTGCCTAGTTCTGATTTTTAGTTGGAACGCAATGCACCTAAAACGATAACATATATCATAACATATAAATAATAAGAAGTTCAATTATTATTTTTAATTTTAAAACAAAGATATTATATCATTACATTCGAAAAATAATTTTGAACAAAGTAAATCAACTATAAAACGAATTTTCTATGGAATAAGCTTTTTACTCCGAAACTACGACTGCTTCTACACCCGAAAAAGTGTATACAGGTATACGACGAATTAAAAAGAACCACTTCGATGTAGAACTCTGCAATGTATACTATATTTTCACTTCACTCAGAATCCAAAATAATAAAATAACTATATGAAATGACTTCTCTGGTTATTGGGTAATTTAACTATTTATTTAAGTGCAGTACATTATATTATTGCGAAAATAGTAAGTAGGTAATACCAGTGTAATAACTTGAACCATTATGAAGGACAATTTTTACTAAATGTTTCAAAACAAACTATATATTATGTGTACACTGATCCTGTAAAAATAAATTTTGCGTTTTTTTATATCCTGAGCGAAGCGGAGTTGGATCACTTGGCTTTTAGATGATGTTTTATTCTCATTTGCTTCCGAAACCCGAATGATATATTTGTCGCACCCTGTATGCTTATACTCGTATAATGTGCGTTTCCCTCGATTGCTATACGACTATACGTAGTATATAAAGGTGGCTTATTATGTTCGTAGTGTCAGAGACCAGAGTGTGTTTTCCTCGTGTACATCCAAGTACAAATACATAGGTTTATATTATTATGTTGTGACCGCGTCCGGTGGAGACCTCGTGTTTATTTTCGGCCAAAGGGATGATTTATGCGTACGAAATAACATTATATTTATCGTATTTTTTATACGCTTACCTTCATTGTATACAAACGACAAGTATATACCAACTATTTTTTATTATCATGATTTTTTGTTTTGTCCATCCCGCCTGCGCCGTCCATCCGCATCGATGCACGTCGACGTGCATATATACACGAATGATATTATAATAATGTACAAACCGTTTTTTTTTCCCCTATAAAGTACATCCGACGACTGGTCCGACGACTTTTCTTGTATCAATATAACGCGAATATTTATGTATTATTATTATTACTATCTATCTACTGCTACAGACGAATTTCACAATGGACGACGACTACGACGACCATATAATAACAGAAAATCCCCTTTTTTATTTGGGGTTTTTTTTTCATTATTATTTCTAATTGTATTGTCCCGCTGTATTTACGTCATTCGACCGTCAGAAATATACAAATTTGCCATATTTGTACATACAAACGGAAACGGTTATTTACGCGCTCCGTCCTCGTTAATTAACCAAATATAATAATATACTGCTTACGATAGGGACCGACTACTTTTTCCCCCTTTTCCGACTATAAACTATATACCTACTCGTTCAGTCTTAAGCGCGAAACTACGTTTTGTCTAGATAAAGATAACAAATTCATAATGTGTGTATCTGTGGACGTGAAGAAAAATTATATTTTATCTGGATAAATAATCAAACTCAAAAAGTGTAATATATATATATATTATATTTACCTACTCATCAATATCTATTTAACTATTTATATCATCTATTTAATTTTTATAGAATATTTAGTTTCATAATCCATAATTTGTTCTATCATCTAATTACATAGTGTGTTATTGTTAGTATTGTCACGGTGAAAATCTGGAACAATGAACTCAAACAAGTTTTGAAGATAGAAATAGAATTAGAACAGAATATTTATCATTTAAATTTGAAAATGGAAAATGAAAAAATTAAGTTATCAATATAATTGACAATGATGTCCAGTGATAAATCTATGGTTGATATGTTTAGATATTTAGATTTAAAGTTCAGCAAGATGATGCCGGATTTATAGGATAAGATGTGACTGATGATGACGTAAAGAAAGGCGATAAATACCATGACGAATTTACTACTCATGCTACTATGCATAACAATATATTCAAAGGCGGATCTGAAGCTTGATTAGGGAATGGAGGATGCTGTGGTGTGAAAATCATTTTAGAAATTAGGTTAATAACCAAAAAAAAAAAAAAATGGTCATTCGTGTAAATGTTCTCACTACTCTATAAATTGCTTTGAAAAACGGTAAATAAACAAAAAATCAATCTTATACTCCACAAATGATGTTTAAAAACCTCCTAGAAGAAGGGTTATTTCCACGTGGCATTTTTTAAATTCACTCCTGAATATATTTTATAATGAGTAGTAGTAACGTACGACTTACTTTGTATTAAATTTAAATTGTATTAAAACCTATTATTTCAACTTTTATAACATATTATAACATATGTGTAAAACTTGTAATTTCTATAAATAGCCAGAAATTAATATACCTAATTAGGTTTAAAACTGCACGATTTAAAAAGTACCTACTAAAATGCCTCTGGATAGGTACCTACCAGGTTAAGCAAGTTTTTACGACCGTTATTTCCGGAATTACGAGAAAATAATCCTAATCGATTTTTATACACACGTGTTTTTTCATTTTCACCATTTTTTTTTTTTTTATATGAATATTAATTTTAATTATTAATTAAATATTAATAGAAATATTGCTCAGAATCTTAAAGAGTCATTATATCAATTGATCGTTATTTTCGGTCGACTATAGTAGGTGTCTATAATGTATACGAATATCGAAAAACTCGACTAGAAGATTTGTGTGATATGGTTGTCGTAAGAGGGAGGGTTTAAACCCAGTAGAACCACCACCCCCCCCACCATCAATAAATACGCTTCTGTCGCAGAGCGGGCTTTCCAAACTTGTTTATTATTTGATTTATGGGGGGAGGGTTTCAGTTTTGAATAAATTATTTCGAGGGTTATAATCCGCTTCCCCCCCAAATATCCCCCCTTATATATATATATTATAAATGATTCGAAATGTCTACACGGGTCTGCCATAATATATAACGTGCAGGGAGATTACCTACAGTATATTATACACACGTTGATTCGCACTGGAAAGGTGAAAAATGATTGGTGATTCGCATTCAAACCGTAAAACGTCCATTATCATATGATCGCGGTCCAAACACATGATTATAATATAGTGCCCGTCGTCGTCGTTTAATAAGTCCGCGGTCACCTATATAATAATAACATATATTATAATATATTATACCTACTATTCCAGTGTATAATTTATATACTTTCCGTAAGATTTCTAAAGCCCAGCTGGATTTGACACTCGCCTCGAGAGCTACACATTATACGCACGCACCCTGTGCAACAGACACACATATTATTATACATGCCCATAAACGAGACTTTATATACGAGCAAATATTTATATATATATATATATGTATGTATATATATATATATATATGTATGTATATATATATGTATGTATATTGATTCTGTGACAATATATCAATGGCTTATAAATTATACACGATTAAACGTCATTTATGTACCAGAGCACATTCGTATACCGCGGTACTGTTGAATATTGCCATTTTATTATCACCATTATCGTATACGAGTTAGGTATAAATCGCGTAATATTTTTACATTGTTAATGAACAACGTCCGACACGCGTGGTCTGCTCCGGTTGCGTCTCAATTGTACGAGCCAGCGTCGTCCCCCCTCGCGCACTGTATTTTCATTATTTTCGAAAAATGCGGTCTACTTGCTTTCGAGAGTATTACACGAGGAGAACGCGCGTGCGGTTATTTCGACGTGTCCGCGCCAATAAAATATTATCGTACAATACCGTACCTGTATATACATTGGCGACACTCACTACAATATTATTGACTATATAATATAATATATTATATTATATTACAAACGAACACAATACGACCGTTTTTATTATCGCCACAATATGATAACAATACGTAATAATCCAACGGCGGTCGGTAAATCTACTCGGTAGGTAAGACGGGCCTAGATATTCGACAAAGAAAAAATTTCAAGTCTCTTTAAACCTGCAGGGAGTCGAAACGCGTTTGGTGGCTTACGGTTTGAAAACGGTTAGGATTGCCTATATCGACTCTAGTTAATTAGTTAAAAAGTCAATTTGAAAAATTAAGTTATATAATTTTTAAAAAAACCTGTTAATAAGTTCAAAGTAGGTACACATTTTATTTTGACCTGTAACTTATGTTATTATGAAGAAAATAATGAATTGTTCAATGCAGTGGTTGGAACCGAATTAAGAAGAACAGGCTCTGTAACCGGTTAATTCGCTTAAACTGAAGAACCAGAACCACAAACTAATATTTTAATTATTTGAAGAACTCCTGAAAGAACCCGAACCCTAATTAAGGCACTATTCCACTGCCTCCGTGTCGCGTACGACGTTATTCGTGGTTCTAGGAGCCTGGGTGTCGTACAATTGTATTATATTATTATATTATTATTATAAATTGTATTATCATTAATTATCGGTAGTTATTATATTCATAAATATATGAACAAACATTTAAACAATTATTTACACATCTGTGATCATATTTTAATTTTCAAACTGACTATACAAATATTCGTTATTTCGTAAATTTGTGAATAAAATAATATTATATCGATTTACGTATAAACATTCTGTATGTACTTGTATGTTTGAGTACGTTATTAGTAATTAGTATACAGGCGTAAAGTTATAATTCTTTGTATGCAACTAATGTCTTCTGAGTTCTGAATTATCAATTTCATCCTATCACAATATAACATGGACACAGTCATTGAGTACAGAATCACACATCACACATCGATCGAGTTAAAATATTTCAACTTTACGGTAACTGTGGTAAATTGGTCGATAACATGAATTGACCAATCGGGTAACATCGTTTCAAACGCTCAACTCGATTTACGCGAACACGCCTGCGATAGAATAGCGCCTTTTTAATCTTTATTATTAAAACTAAAATAACCGATTTTTCTCGACTTAAATATTAGGTGGTACTCTGTTATTTAAGTTTATAAGTATTGACTATTTATTTTTGTAAAAATATTTAATATTTATATTAAAACATAATACATACTTACATACATAGTATGATATTATTATATTTATAAAGTACTTAATTAACCATTCAAAACCACATTATACTTTCGAAATTTTAGATGAAAAGTTAAAAATATGAAATGCTAGATTCTATTTTTTAATTGTTATACCTGTTTTTAATTTCAAACTATATTTTTGACTACATATTCATACACACAATATTTTTTATATGTTTTAATAAATAATTATCAAATATCGAAAAAATGTTTTAAAGTTTAGAAGAGCGGAATACTAAAAAAAATATTCCTCTGTTCCTCCACACATCTTATCTAAATTGTAAGTACTTTGGTAGTATATGTATTATTTTACTATCAATCATGTACATTTTCAATGGTTCAAAATTAGCGGAAAAGTGATTAGACAGAAAAGGAAAAGTACGTTTTTGTCGGAAACAGATCATGCACAAAAAATGAATTGATAAACCCTAAACATGTCTATCATTGAAAATTAAAATATTCTTTGGATTATTCGAGTAAGTTGCATTCTACGTCTCTACATAAATTGAATTTAGGAAAAAATGCTTAAAGAAATAATATCTGAATACAAAAATATTAGTATTTTCAGATTTGTCATTACTTTATAAAATTAAAAATTAATACTTTATAATTAACATAATTAAAATTAATTATATTTTAATAATATACGAGTACTTATTGTATATTAAATAAATATTTATATAAAATGTATTTTAATAATTTTAGCGATATTAAACACAAATTTGAGTTTTTTACATAATCAGCAAAATAGACATTTCTATAAAAATAAAGTAAGTATATAATATGTTGTATAATTGTGTCAAATTTTAAAATTTTTTTTAATTTTATTTTATTTTTAAATAAAAAATCGTTTTATAATATTAAATGTCTAGTTTAAATCTATTAGACATGACTTATAAAAAAAAATAACTCTTACCAAACTATTTTCCGATTTATTTATTTTTAAAAATTTACAATTTACATGTCTTGAATTCGTTTCAAGATAATTTGTAACGCCTAGACTGCATTAATAAATTTCATCCACGGCGAATAAATCTACTGACAAGATTTACCCACAAACAAACCTTTTCCTATAAATAATCACTCTGTTCTCCGCATACCAACCACAATCCGATCCTGTTCGGAATCTGAATGAGAAGAATAATGAAAAACTGAAATTAACTTCGGTCGTTCATTGCTAAGTTAACAGATTTATTACCATACATATCAATACTTAGAGTAAAAAATATGTTTTTGGTTTTAGAGTCAAAACGTCATCACATACGCTATCATTATAATCTTATCACCCAAACATACAACTAAATATTTAAATGTTAAATAATAGTATGTTTAACATTAGGTAATTAATAATATAACAAGTATCACTTGATACTTGTTGTTTAGAATACAAACCTTAAGCTCGTCATAATACTATTTTTGAAAATTTCACAAATTATGCCATGATATAATTTTTGTCACTTTTAAGTATAAACTTGTCTCACCCATAATATGATATATGATATAATTCAAACATATACATAACAATAATTTGATTTTCGTTTTTCAATAATTTAAAAGTCCGTTACCGAAACTTGCTAGGCACTCCTTCCTGAGAAATAATATCTTAACGCCTATACTTGTGTAAGTCGGTGTAGCCTAGAGTTACCATATATCCAGGTTTAGCAGGGACACTATCAGTTTTGAGCATTGTGTCTCGATATCCCGTAAAAGCCTTTCGGGAGAGCCAATTGTCCCAGAATCCAATTTTAATATTTAATATTAACATTTTTCAATTTTTATTAGAGAAAAATATTTTTGAAAATAATACAATTGACAGAAACACAAATATATTTTCACATAGGCATGGACATTATATACACGTAATCCAAATATGCAGTTATTATTTGGAATTATATAGAAGAAAATTTTATCAACTTTTATAAATCAAATGTGTAATGTTAATAGGTATCGACAAAAAATATTTTTTTGAACAGTTTAAAATATTTGAAAAATTATTTAAAGAACTAAATGTCAAATGCAAAAAAGTCACTCACAAAGATCGTTGATTATCACTTATCATCTTTTATACATTTTAATGAACTTCATATAACACGTGTACCTACTCATTGATGAATATTGAGCACTATAAAATGAACAATTTGGAAGTCACTGATGATATTTTACATATTTACAGTAGTTAGTAGAGGTCCATTAACAATAACAGGATAATATTCAAACTAAATTTTGACAACTACCCATATTAAATTTTTGAGACAATGTTTTTAAAAAAATGAATAAAAATAAAAAGTAAACAAAAAGTCAAAAAATAAAAATCAAACTCCTTAAAGAACTTTCCTGACCAAATATTTGATCGAAAAATGGGATCACGTTTCCGATTAGATCAAGTTTTCAGGTTAAAAAGTTTATAATAGAAAAAATATCATATTATATATAAAGTAAATCAAGAAAAATTTGTTATGTATTTGGATGGTGGAACTTTTACTGAAAACTATAGTATAATTTAATTTTCATCCAGGTTTTTTCAAAATAAAATATGGTAACCCTAGTGTAGTCGCCCTCGTTTTGCTGTGAGTTCAGAATTGATATCAATATTTTCCTGGTAGTTTTTAAGAATTTAAAAGTCCATTTTTAAAATTTTAATATCACCCCCAAGTACTACAACAAACTTTCAACATTTCTAAATTGATTCATCCATGTTCGTTATAAATTCGGAATCGGTAGTTATTAAAATAGTTTCCATTGCACGTCGGAAAAAACCATTATTTATTATGGATCACGTAGAAAATCACATTATTATTGTGATTTAAATGAAATTCAGACTTGGGTAAAATACTTCTTAAAAGTATTCAGAATATGTATTCTGACACTTTATGATAATAGTATTCCCTAAGTATTTAAAATACTTCACAAAATGTATTCCAAATACTTTTAGAATACATTTGTTTTCATCAGATTTCAATATCAAAAAAATAGTATTACCTAATTATAATATTATTATATTTAATCGTTTTTTTTCCATACAAATGAAAATAATAATATAAATATTGACAACATACACTTACTATATCCAAATTATAATATTTTGTGTTACTAAAATTATATCAATAAGTACTTTCAAATTATTTATTTTATCGATAAAAATCATTATTATTTAAATCAATGTATTTAAAATTGGATAAAAACATTACTATAATTAATATACTTGAAAACGAAACGAGATAAAACACTGATGGAAAAATAATTAAATTATTTCTAAAAATGTGAATGAACTTTAAAAAAGTATTCGGAATACTTGTAAAATGTATTTAAAATACTGTATCAAATACTTATAAAAAAAATATATATATATTCGGAATACTACCCAAGTCTGATGAAATTTCACGAGAGAGTGAGGTTTGAATCCCATCCACCCCGGCTACGACCTTGAATGCATTTAATGGGAATCGGATGTATATTGCGATAATTCCCATTGTAGCACATTATAAGGGTTAGATGGTGGATGGATCCATGGCGGGTGAAAACGGAAAAGTTAATTAACTTCGGAGTCAACTGCTGGAATAATAAAAACGATCAAACACTACATTATTTTCTGGACCAGAGCCGGTGCGCCGACGTGACAGTGGTGAAGGGTGAAACGTTTCCAAAACATCGTATTAAATCAGTCCAAATCTGGGCGTATATTGAGCCAATTATCTGGTAACGCCCTCGCAAAGGCTCTGTCTACGTACGCACAATGATGTGTTCAGACTTTTGACGTGCCCATGCTAATTAATTCCATTTTTACGTCGACAAGGCTTTTCGACAGTTAAAAATATTTACGGATTGTATAATATACTAAATAAATAAACATGTCTTTCTGCGCATTACTTTTCACTCTATTGTTAGCAGGGTCGGCTCAAGTAAAAATAGTCGACTGGCCAAAATCAAATGTTGCCGCTCTTAAAACAAAAAAAAAAGTAATAAACATTTTCTAGAATTTTTGTACACCCTATCATATAATAATTTCCTCCTAAACCTTCTTAAGCTTTCTTAAAAAAATACTCTTACAAAATAATTTTTTAAAAACGTATACAAAAAAAAAAGTCGTCCGACCCACCACTATCGACCTCTTCAAACAAGCAAAAATATCGTCCCTACGAAAGTGCCACTCTATAAGCTATCGCCTAACTTGCCTATACCTTGAACCGACCCTGTTTGTTAGATTGTGAACGGAATAAGAGATATCTCTTGGTTTTCCTATGATATTTTTTTTTTATTCTAAATTATTACGAATTCGTATTCAATTAATTCAATAACATCATACGATTGAGGCGGTTCTACAACCGCAACACAGCCAAAAAAGACTCATTAATCTAGCCGACTTTTGATATGTGAATTTTCACGCAGTTTTACGAGTTGTTAAAAAATCAATTTATTTTAATTTTCAAATACTATTAATCTTAAAAATGATCATGCGGGGTGCTAGATAATGTTGTTAGCCATAGCTATTATATAATTATATATCATTTGTTTTATTTTTCCACGCTAACTCTCAAAAATTTAAAATTCGTAAATGTGTATTTTTAACAAATATCGTGATTTCGCAACAATAAAAAATTTCATTGACACAAGACAATTTTTAAATTGTTAGAATTTTATTAGGTATTCTTAAAAAGTCATTAAAATTTCCAATTTAAAACTCCTTAAAAATCAGGTATCTGCTAAACATCCAAAATAAAAGATTAAAAACTAGTTTTACGCAAACATTAACACCAAGACTACGACCGAAATGAAATCACAAAATTATTATCCCACATAAATTAGAACAAAATCTATGATGTAGCGTCATAATTTTTTTTATAAAATTATTTTAAATTACTGTTAATATTTCATGATTCTATGTTTTTTTATTATTTTTTTTTTTTTATTATAAAATTGAGACAAGTGTTGAGGCATGAATATTATAATAATTATAATTTATCATTATCTAGAAATTAATTAGACTAATCTTAAATATTATTATTATTTATTTTCACTTTCGCCGATGTTACCGGTCGGCCAAACACACATATTATTATCATTTGTGAATTATTATTATTAATCTTTTACGTCACACACCCAATTTGTAAGGGGTTGTGTATAGGCAATTTTTATTAAATTTTGAGAAAGATGAAAATAAAATAAATTAAAAATATTTTAATATACTTTAAAACTAATTTTAAATTATACCTGTGTCAGTACCATTTTTAATTGTCGTTTAATCATGATATTTATTTAAAAAAAACATGTTTAGGTACTCAATTTTAATTTTTATCCACTTGAGAATATTGTAGAAAGATGAAATAAAAAATAAATTATAAAGAATAAAAATATCTAAAACCTGATGGAGTCGATTTTTGATATGTGCATTTTTACACATTTTTTAAGCTGTTAAAAAAAATAAATAAAAATCTTATATTTTAGCAGGTCATAAAACATGTAAAAATGCATATATCAAAAATCGGCTCCATCAGTCGCTAGATAATATTGTTAGTTATATATTTTTTTTTATTTCATATTTCTAATATGTTTGTAAGTTGATAAAAATGAAAAATGCTAATGCAAGTTTTTCATTGAATAGTTGTCGGTATGGCGTTCTCTTAGTTTATTTATTTATTTACATTTATCATGAGCCAAAGGAGCTAACCATATATTTATACCATTTATTACGATTAAATTATTATTATTGGTTATTTACCCTATTATCATTACTTTTTAAGTACACATAAAAACAGAGTGACCGACCGAGTCGGATATATATTTGTAAAGACATATAAGAGAATAAGGTGTAAATAAAAAAAATACGCTGTCATAGATTAAGTTTTCTTCGATGTAGTAACAAAATTTGATGTTTTTATTTTGATTGCAGCCTCGGCATTTTATGTTCGTGTACACACGATTTTTAACAAATATCGTGATTACACAACAATGCAAATAGATACTGACATAGGACTATTTTTAAATTGTTGGATTTTCAGTATTCAAAAATGTTTTCAAAAATAACCTTTGCAAAACAAAACCCATTAGAATGCATGGTTTGGCATTCCCTCAATAACATACCACAGAGGCACCTTAAAATACCATTTTTCAAATTTTAACTAAAAAAAATTATTACGATTATCATTATATTTTATAATACATATTAAATTAAATTTTATAAAACTCTGAAAATGAAACGACAAAATGGTTTAATAATATCTTTCTATTTCAAAAATAATTTAATACTGTAAAGCAAAATTAAGGACTACATTAAAGCTCAAGTTCGTTTGAAACATGAACTTAACTTAAAAATAAATTGAATTAATCAAAAAATAAAACAATAACTATCAAACTATCTAAACGTTTATTTTATGATTTTTAATTAGGTATTAATAGGTATTATATTATAGTCTATAGACTATAAAAAACAAACCAAAATTCGGATTTGAGCCATTATAGATCCATAACGGTTAGTGAGTAGTTAGGTATAACAGTAAATATTTGGTAAATTTTTTAAATGCTTTCTTTAGGGTATTTGTAATTATTGTATTTAAATGATTTTGCATTGAAGTGTAATGAAATGTGCATGTATTTTAATAAATTCCGACATTTCGAACGTGTTATTGACAACAGTGGGCGTGATAAGGTATTTCACGTTGTCTTATGACCAGGGTTGGGATTTTATAGCATTTGCATATTTTGTATGAAGTCCTTAAAAATAGCAGAGTAAGTAAGAGTAAGTAACATTTGTTTCATGATTCAGAGAACTTAAATTTAAAATTTTATTTTACATATTTTTGCATATTTTGTGATTTTTTCGATTTTAATGATATTTTTGGATTTTTTAAGATATTTTTACATATTACCCGTTTTTTAATCGAAATTGGTCATATTTTATTATTTTACGAAAATATCAAAAGTGATACAGAATATATAAAGTGTGTTTAGATTATTGTAATATTGCCAATAGAATTTTTCTGAGTAAAATATATGATTGAAGTAAATAGACCGATTACGCGAACCTGCTGACGCAGCGCGATTGTAATCTGGGGTTTTTCCATCAATTACGACTGTCATTAGGATTTAGGACTGTGATCGATATTAAAGGATTGTTCAAAGCAACGCAATACTTTAGTTGTCTGGCGTAGTTGCTTACTCGTGCCGGTATATCAGTCGTTTTCCGGTGAACTACTACGGTGCTTACTATTTATATCATCTTAAATTTTAACAAAATTCGTTTTAAAATGCCGAAATGTAAATCATCTCTCTCGTGTAAACTTAAAAACTACGTATCCGAATTTGGTAGTTGAAGTGTTTAAAGTAGACGCGAGTGTATTATTTTGTCAATTATGTGAATGTAAAGTAAACGGTGAAAAAAAATTGAACATAACTCAACATAATATTATGTATATAGATTCTAGGCGTACAGATATTACATAGGTACATCAACAGACAACCCAAGCAATAACCTAGTAGGTACATAAAAAAAATAAGACGATCGGTGCACGAGTTACTTTACAATCTTAAAATCCATTATTTTCGTTTTCCTAAACTATAATAGATAAACATAACAGACCGATAAAATTATTATAAACATAAATAAAACATTTTATTTTTTTAGTGTTTTTAATTACCTATTTAAACTTTACTTTATAGGTACTTATATACAATGTGTATAAGTATCAATTAAGATAAACATATAACACTTTAAAGCTGTGGCCTGTGATGCACAATATTACTTATCAAATTAGTATTTTTCTTATTATCTTATAGATAGTAAGTTATTAGATAACAATTGTATATACCTACATGTAATAATATTGTGTTTTAATATTAAATTTTGTACCTCGTCCTGTTTTTATATATTATTCTAAACATCATTCAGACTTGCAAGCGATGGGGGTAAAAAGAAATTATGTTTTCAATAATTATTCTCAAATTCATAATATATTCTCTTACATTTCTCCCCCCGTACATTTTAAAAGTCCTATATACGTAGGTATATGGTTTAGTTTATATGAAAATTTTGATTTTACAAACTGCTGACGAAAATTTGACCCCATTATTTACTTGTGGATCTGCGTTATAAGATTTGAATGGTGATGATTAGTATCGAAAATTATTAATATGAATACACCGTGCAGTGGAACACAAAAAGAGGTACAGGGATGTCAGCCTATAATATTGGGTGGTGGGTGGTAGACTAATATTATTCCAATATTTTGTTTGTAGACTATAATATAAACTATTATAAAATGTTATTTAAGTATCAAAATGTATTACAAAAATCGTTTGGGTATATTCAATAGGTGATGGGTTTGTTGAAAAAGTATGCTGACATCCCTTGCAGAAAATGAGTGTGCGCCACTGAATATACTGATACTTTTCGGTAAAATCTCTTGTAAAAAAACGAAATCTCTCGAACCGTAAAAGATCCAAGTCCTGGTCTAAATGTCGCGTTTTTTCCATGTCTTCCCCTTCTTGTATCTATATACGTATTAATAATCTGCAAGGGCCGGGCTTGGGCTTTTTTTCGAGTCAGGCCGGATTTCGAAAAAGTAAGTTAAGGCTAGACTGGACTTTTTAAGGGCCGGGTCTGGATTTAACCAATTAAAATCAAAGAGTATGATGTCATCTTGAATTTTTTTCGGGCTTTTTTAACAAATTTATTTTGGACTGGACCGAACAAGTGCTTTTTTTAACAAATGTTTGTAGACTGGGCTTACCAGGAAAAAATCCTTGGATCGGACCAGGCTTTTTACGTACTTAGCTCTTTCTTGGGCCGGGCCGAGCCGGGCTTGGGCTTTTTTTTAGAAAATATTTTGTACCGAAACAGGACACAAATGGTAGGCCCTTGCAG
Organism: Pemphigus obesinymphae; assembly: GCA_025469235.1. NCBI lineage: Eukaryota > Metazoa > Arthropoda > Insecta > Hemiptera > Aphididae > Pemphigus > Pemphigus obesinymphae. The sequence continues at coordinate 19,233 of JAIPRL010003244.1, read as the reverse complement.
ATTTTTTTGTTAACTTAACTTATTTTTGGATTGTATTAACATTTAAATAACGAATTACTTTTAATTAAACTTCAGTTAAGTTAATTTTAAAATAATTGATATACGTATTTTGATTTCATATCTAGTCTATTGTCAAAATGGTTGAATGAAAATAAAGTTGTGTTTGTCATTTTTAATAGGTAATATTATTATATTATAAGAATTATTTATTTCCCGAAAATATAAATAAAACAAGAATACCTATATATTATATAATAATCTCGAAGTATACTGTATATTATATTTGGAATATACCGGGAATATATTAGATTTCTTATTAATAAACAATATTAAGGTAGGTATAGTAATTTTCAATGAGCGATTTCCACTTGTTAAAATGTCGAATAAAAGACGTGTAAGTACGTACTAGTTAATCATGTTTATGAACCTATTAGTTGTTAATTTTATCATTATAAACTCATTACAGTATTTTCAATAATATTATGTTAATGATTTTAACTCTTAAATATCGACTCGTAAAAAAAAAAAAAAACTTAAGTTAATAAGTTATTTTTAAAACTTAACTTAACTTAATCGTTGAGAAAAAAATAACTGTTAACTATATTTAAACTTTTGCCAATTTTTTTTTTTTTTTTTTTTCTATTAACTTGACTTAACCGAGTTAAAAAAAAAAAATCATTAACTTTGCCAGCATCGGTATATAATATCCGAATTTCGGCATTGTAATTATATTATAATAATAATAATAACAACAACAAATGACATATGTAATAAATATACGGTCGTAGTGAGTTATACAAACGGCCGGTACATATACGGAAACGCCTAAGTCGTCGCACGAGGGTGGAAATAAAGGCTTAACGCGAATATCGGATGTACCGTACCGTGTAATTGGATCCGTTTCGGTGCGACGACGACTGCGACGACTGCGATAATAACACACACATATATATATACACGCTCTGACGACGGTACATAAACCGGCTCCTTTCCGCTCGCTCGCTCGCTCGCCGCCGCCGCCGCCGCCGCCGCCGCTCTTCAACACCATCTCCACGCCCGGTCGCCCTCGGACGGGGTTGATTTGTAGCGCGCCGTATATTGTGACATTTAAATTAAACTGTGAAATCCCTGCGTCCCCGTCCCTGCCCGCCAACCTAACGCCTTTTATTTTTCCCCACACACACGTATACGTCGTATATATTATACACGAGCACACCACATACCATATCGTCGTCCTTCACACTCACCCTCCCCATCCCCTACGACCGCGTCAACAACAACCCCTTCGTTGTACACTCCGTCGTGCGAGTACGCTCGCGGGCGACTTAACGTTTTTGTTTTACGCACACATTAAATCTAGAACAAGACTCCTCCCACAGCTCGAAATTCATAGTTTTGAGAAAAAGCGATTTGAAGTTTAAAACTAAGATATTTCATGTAGTTCAATACCCTATGCATTTGAAAATAAAAACTTAAATACATGCAAACATGCTTTACAATATAATTTCTTCAAATATAATGAAATATTCTTTTAAGCCCAAAAAGTTAGGCTTGTGGCCTTTTACGATTTTTTAAACGAATGCAAGCAGACTGCCATATTTTGAGATATGGCTGTATTGCATAGGTACCCAAATTGATTTTAAGACAACCATATAGGTACTGACGCAAAGCGGAAAAACATTTATAAGTACAAGACTGCCGTATTTTGTATTACGGCTAGCACTATCACAAATTATGAAATGCAATACCGTCGTAACTCTAAATATTACCGTTTTGCATATCACGCGAAAATTTGTTTTTATTTAGTGCCAGAACGCTACAAATCGAAATAAGGCAGTCTTGAATTACAACTTCAATGATTAATTGGATAAATGCAATACTGCCACATCTTTTTGGTAGCAAAATGAAAAATGATATTGAATGTGGCGTTCTTGCATTGTATAAAGCTAATTTTGTAATATTCGAAATTAGTCATAACTCAAAATTGATGAATTTTGAATTATGATAGTCGTGTTTTAGAGGTGCAAATTTTGTATAAATTTTGTCCACTCACATTATGATGTATGTACCCTTATATATATATATATATATATATATATATGTATACAGTATGTAATGTCAACTAATTGGAAAGTCAGTAGTAGTAGCTCTGATTTTCGATCTCGTGCGAATACATATTTTACTGCATTTTTAAAATTTTTTTTTTTAATAAAATATATGACCAATTATACCAATGTTTTGGCATGATTTACAAAAAAAAAAAATTTCAAAAATCGTGGTAATTAAAATTTTTTACTATATTTTTCAAATTATAAATTGCTCTCATTCAAAATTCAACGAAATTAAAAAAAAAATTTCTTGATACTAACGATAAATAAATCTATAAAATGGTTATTTTAAATTTTTTTTTCTTTTTGTAAATCGTGCAAAAAAACAGAGACCATCAGTCATATATTTTATTTTAAAATATTCCTACTCTCTCAAGAATTAGAGCTACTGAATTTCCAATTAATTGTGAAAAAAAACTGTGTATGTTACCGGCAATATTGATAATTCAGGAAATTACGTTAAGAATAGGCATTATTGTAAATTTTATCGTTTTTACAACATTGGCGTAGTATTTCAGGAAATATTGTTGAAAATACCTAATAAAAAAATTATACGCAAATATTGACAGCACGAGTAAAGGTAAATCAGCATTAATTATTATATAAACTCCATCAATTGTATAATTTTCAAGATTTATATTTTATCATTGTATATCTGTAAAATAAAAAACAGTTTTTTGAAGCAGGATTCGTCGATAATGTAATATAATAATACTTTATTTACCTGAATTTTTAGGCGTTTGTGGTATTTATTTTTGCTAATAATTATAAATATAAACATAACTGCCTACACCATATTTTCTTTAAATTATAAGCACAAAAAATGGATTTTTAAAACATTTGCATACAAGAAATGAAATACATCCTTGTAAAAATAAGCTCCTTGGCCTACAAAAGTCCTATAGCAAAGCATCAAATTATGTTTAAAATATAATATAATATGCATGCATATGAAGTTTTACAAGTTTTATGAGTTGTTAAAAAAAAATTTTTACCTATTATGTTTTTAAATAAATATAAATCTATAATGAATAAATATATCGCAAAAATCTCTGTAGAAAAATAGATAATGTTGTTAGCCGTAATTAAAATATTTATTTTAATTTTAATAAAAAAACCCAAGTCCAACCTAGCCCGAGAAAAAAACTAAGTGGGTAAAAATCCTGGTCCAGTCCAAAGATTTTTTCTAAAGCCGGTCTAAAAACATTTGTAAAAAAAGCACTTGTTAGTCTTAATCCAAAAAAAGTATGTTAAAAAAGACCTTACCCGGCCCAAAACAAATTCAAGATGACATCATACTCTTTGTTTTTAATTGGTTACGTTTGATTTAAACCTTATACCTACTTAACGAATACATAACTATTGGTATTATTTTTAAAAAAAAGTCCAGGCCCAGCCCTAACACAATTTTTCTAATTTCATCCTGGCTCGAAAAATTGTAATATAAAAATTCCTAGGCACGGCCTTTGCAGGTCATAAATACGCATATAGATACGAGAAAGGAATGACGGAAATTCCGTCTCTTATACAATGAAAAATTATTATTTTTTACATTATATATTACCCTTTTTAGGATATAGAAACCTCGAAAACTAAAATATCTATAAATAGCCTAAAATATAAAAACATTAAAAATTGTTCAATCATCGTGAATATATTACTAAACTAAATATTCGATATAAATTTCAAGGTTTTAAAGTCATTATTTTCGAAATTATAAAGAAATGAAAATTCTCGATTTGACGAAATCGTGTTTTTGCCGTTTTTCATTATTTTTTAGTAGTTTTTCCTTACGCATTAAAAAACTATTAAGAAAATCAAAAAATTAACTCTTTAAAGTACCAACCAGATAAAAGTTTTTACCGGAAACCAGATAAACTTGTAAAGATCGGAGTATTTTTAATTTTTCTGGTAGAAAAAGTGTTAATAGAAAAAATAAAATAAAATAAAAATAAACATCATTGTAAAACCACTAGCTCCATCGCTCAGAATCAAAAATACTTTTTTTCCGTCGATTTTTTTTTAATTGAGTTAAATTAATGCACGACTAATGTTATATTTTTTTTTTTTTCAGGTCTTAAAATCTCATTTTACAAACTATTTGAACTTAAATACCTCAAAATTGATATTTTTGTCGGAAAAATTTAAACATTAAAAAAAAATTTTAAATATATAATTTATAGAGAGTGAACGTGATTTTTAATAAATATTGTGACAATATAATAATAAAAAATGATACTGACATATGACTATTTTTAAATTACTTTTAAAATATAATTAAATATCTATTTTTAAATTATTGAATTTTCATTTTTTTTTTAGTTTTATAAAAATTGCCAACACAAAACCCCTCTGAAATCGGGTGTGTAGCATCATCTTAATATAAGGCACTCACGAAGCCTTTTAATGTATACATTTTGTGAGTTAAATGTAGAAAAAACGGAAAAATTAGTAACATTTTGCAAAATATTTTTTTTCTTTTACCTATCGTTTAATAATATTATTTTAAAACACATTCTATTTTAGCGTTCAGGTTTATCGAATCTAAATCTTATAACATTTTAAGTAATCATTTAATCAGTTTATAATTAGGTATATTATTATTATGTTGAAAATATTGATTTTATTTCATTTTTACTGTATTATGAAAATATGGTTTATTTTTATTTTATATTTATATAGTATATTATATTATAATCTATATAGTGTATTTATGTTGTTATATTTGTGACAAATTGTTGTGCGTTATTATTATTATAATTATCAGTACATCAATATATAATATTTACATATAGCCTATAGGTAATTGATAAAAGTGATTTGAAAAATGATGTAAAATTTGTATTATTGAAAACAAAAGTTGCATTTCTCTAACATTGCGAACTTAAGGGCATTGCCGGATATTTGTATACTTTTTAGTTACTTTAGGCTAATTTAGCTTAGTCACTTTGAGGTAGACAAATAATAATTATAATTAATTAATTAATAATTATAATTGTTATGAGTACCTAGGTAAATACCTGTGTATAACGTTTCAATTGCGATTGTGTAAAAACATTTGAATTTTTATGTTCCTTTCCTATGTTTTTCAAAGAAACTAATTTTTAATTTTACTTGAATTATTTTAAACATTGACCTTTATATTTAAAATATGAAAAAAATATTTCTAATATTTAATGTAGAAATCTATTTTCTTTACAATATAGTTAAAATATTGAAAAATAAATAACCATTTACGGAATCAAAATCTGATAATACCTCCATAATTTTATCCAGAATTCTGATTTATTTTCAATAAAATTGTATAAATAAATACAATCTAAAAGTCAACGACAATAAAAATTATTTTGACATGGGATCATAATTTTTACTTTTAAAAAGCATATCATAATACATACATATATATTATATATTTTTAAATTGTTAGATTTTCATTTTTCATACAATTTTGCTTAAAATACATTTATATACGAGTACAATATTATATGAATAAACTTAATATATGAATTCTATAGCGCTATCTACTTGATGAATTTAGCAAAATATTTTATATCGCCCATCCATAGAAATACATCACAATATACATTTTTAAGGGGTTTTTTTTATATAAATATGTTAAATGATGCGTTCATTTTTAAAGGGTTCTACATAAGCAATTTTAAGAAAATTAAAATCTAATAATTAAAAAATGTCAAAAAATATATAAATTATCACATGACTGTACCGCTTTCTATTGTCGTTGAATTTTATTTATTTAATTAAATATTCATTTCACGTTTTCATAAACTTGAAAATTTCGTAGAAATATGAAACAAAAAAAACCAATTATAAAGAACATAAGCACCACAATCACAATCTTGCGAGTCGTTCAAAAATAATTTTTTTGGATTTTCAAAAAGAATTTTTTTTAAAAAAATAAAAATTTTTAATATAATATATCAAAAAAACGGCTATCTAAGACACTAGATATTATATTACGAGGCATGTCCAGAAAGTAATGTTTCCACATTTTTAAAAATTGAACTTTGTTTTATTTTCCTTAAAAAAAATTACAGGGTATTTAACATATAACATATTTTTAACTATTTTTCGACGTAGTCACCGTTGTGTTCAATACACTTTTCGTGCCGAGACACCAGCTTGTGTATTCCTCCTTGAAGAACTGTCGCTCCACGTCCTTTTCCAAAATCAACACAGCCGACTTTACATCGTCGTCGTCGTCGTCTTCATGACGTTCCCCTCCTTTCTTCGTTTCTGAGGTGTAGTAGGCAACCCAAGTTTCATGCAATTGTCTCAAGAATGTTGTCACTGTAATGAAAATAAAAACCATCTATACTAGTTGTATATAAGTTGGGTTAAGAGTTATTATAGAATTACTGGCCAGACCTCCTAAAATGCTTGTACCAACGTTAGAACTTATATAGGTATTACCTGTATACAACCTATATTATTCATTACCTTTTCCTACTAGAGGAAGTATCATTTGGGGTTGTGATTTATCTTATAAGTACCTACCTATAAATTTTACTTATGAGGAACACAACTGTTCCTCTGAATATAAACCTTGCCAATTATATTGAATCAGGCTTGATGATTAAATTGTCAATATAAAAGATTGGTCTTTGAGAATTAATTTGCCAATATAAAGGATTGGTCTAGTAAATGATATTGTTTCTTACCGGTTGTGATCAGGAACTTGTGCTTTCTCTATAGAAGACCGAAGATGAAGATTCACAGAACTCCAGGAATGTATAGGAAATATAATTTAATTACTAATTAATAAATGTACACCTTTTCTTTGATCAAGGATAACGACGACGTAGAGACAATAATTCTGGATATGACTTGCTGACAGCACTTGCCTTCCATGACGCTATTTGTTGTATGCTTACAATGACAATACATACAAGAATAGACGCTGAAAGACTGGCTGACTATGAGCCCGGGAGAGGGCGTTTTATGCTACTTTTTATCGTCTCTAGTCGGGTCATAGTTTATTGTCGACAAGAATTTAATTTTTTTTTTTTTTTTTTTTTTGTCAACCCGAGGGTTGGTTTACAACTCCAATTTCCCATTCTGTCCGATTGCTCGCTTTTTCTTTAAGTTCCTTAAATGTTTTGACTTTTGCATCACAATTAATTTGTCCCATATAAGAATTTCGTGGACGTCCCGCAGTTTTCTTTCCTTTTATCATACCCTCTAATATTATATTATGCGTCTCTTCTGGGTGTCTCAAGGCATGTCCAACCATTTTCCAACGCCTTGCTCTAATCTTATCTATGAGTGTACGTTTTTCTCTCACAATGCTGAGTACTTCTTCGTTTGTTTTCCGCTCTATCCAACTTATCTTCTCCAACACCACATCTCAAACGCTTCTAGTTTTTTCTTCACGATATCATTTATTACCCATATGTTTCGCATCCATATGTTGCAACACTCCATACATATGTTTTAATAAGTATCTTCTTTATATTGAGATGTATCTTTTTTGAAGTGAGTAATTTTTGTTTTTTACTAAAGGCTGTTTTTGCTAATGCTATGCGTTGTTTATCTCTCGTACACTCTCGTACCATCAGATGTGATTTTGCTCCCAAGGTATACCATTTCATTTACTTGTACTAGTTTTTGGCTGTGTATGTATACGTCGGCTTTTATTTTATTTAGAATTTAATTATATGTATATTCAAAATTACAAAAAGTATTTAAATAATTAATTTATTCTAACTTATTTCTTGGTAGTGTGCATGATACATTTATTTATACCCTAATTAATATTCGTATTATAACACATGGTACTTTACATAATAATTTTAAGATACTCCTTTAATTATATAATGAGATATAATTATATAATTATGTGCAAGTAATTTCATAATTTTATATAATGATGGTGTATACTTATTTTTAGATTAGTTTTTTTTTATATAATATTATATGATATATACTCGTAGATATCATGACATCACCTTCGTCTCGAAAATGCTGCAAAAATTCTTCAGCAGCAGCGAAATAAATAGAAAACAAATATATATATATACCTACAGAACTGTATTGGAGTGTACGGTATATACGGTGGTATATACCATATATTCTCTGATATTTTTACATAAACAATATTTTCAAATAAAGTATTTGAATACTTTTTTTTGTATTCGAATACAATTTTAAATACATTTCGTAAAAAATGTTCAAATAGGTACGTGCTCTGAATACTTTTTGTCGTATTTTTTATTCACTAAAAAAATACTTTTTTCTGAACTAGGAAAATAATTTCTAATTTTTATGACGAAAACATTTTCCAACATATTTGTCTGCGGCGTGTGTCAAGTTTGGGTGTTCACCTGTGTGACTATAATTTGGAATGTGAGTATCTAATGCGTACCTACACAAAACAATATTGTACAATATAACATAATATAATACAATATAGTATATGTATTATACCTATACTATAAACATTGATTAATAAATGCGCTATAATACACCATATAAACCACATAAAATTATAGTACTTTCAAAATAGATGAAGGGAACAGGAATGTAAAAATACATGATAAACTTGAGAATATTTTTTGAAAACATAATTTATTTTTATCTTCATCGCTTGAAATTACGAATGATGTTTAGATTAAGGTGGTTCAAGTCGGTCAAAAAAATATCGTTTTTAGACCTTTGGCTGTGACAAAATTGCGCGAATTTGACCGATCCAATTTTAATTCTATAAAAAGCATAATATTTTTTGATATCTTTTCTAGGTTTTAATCGAGGCGTTTTTCGAAATATGACTTTTCGATTTCGGTATGGTTCATAATTCATAATTCATAATTCCAAAAACTCCTAGATTAAAACCTAGAAAATATGTCACAGAATCTTGTGCTTTTTACAGAATTAAAATCGGATCAGCCAAAGTCGTACAATTTTGTCACAGCGAAAGCAACTTTCTGTTCAAAAAGTGATTTAGTATACGGTCTTATTTTCATTATTTTCACACTTGCAATTCATATTTAACCTAGACAGATATAGATATAAGCCTAAGAAGTATATTCATTAATTTATTATTAGTTTTATTAACTTCAATGATCTCTCTATTCTGAATTTAAGAAATTTTGTCATGTACGATAAATTGCCTATATAATACTTCTTAGAAAATTACCCACTCGAACCTCCTTAATATATCAAAACCTGAGAGGGTACCAAATTTGAAATTGTTTATAAATGATCAAAAATTAGTCAAAATATTATGATGTTAATATATATATAATGCTGTAGTAAATAGGTATTAGTGCATATTATTTATTTATATTGCCATTATTTATTCCCGTTACAGTTAAGAAAACTGACGAACTGTAACACGTAGAATTGTTTATCATACAGCTCAACCTGTAATAAATATTTATCGCTTTTAAACAAATGTATACGTACAGATGTACATATAAAAATAAAACATATCATTATATTAAAGAAATACTTTCCTTGCTACTGTTACACTCAGAATTGAATAAGTAATAAAAAATTTTAACGGGGGTTGTGACTTAATTATTGGAATGGTGAACTTTGAATTCTTGTTCTTATCATTTGTAAACCATTTTGCGTACAATCCAAACAAATATAGACACTCTCAAAATAATTATAATTTTATAAATTGTAATGTCATCATTATGTAATCATTATTACCTATTTAATCGAACTAGCGTAAAAACATATTTTGATAGGCAATCTTTACTTAAATTTTAGTCATTTAAATTTAAATGGTTAGATATTCACAAATACTTTTAAATAAAATATAACCCATAATGCATTATAAGTTCTATATATTGTAATATATTTATATACATCTTAATAATATAAATATCTATATATTTTAGAATTTTTACCCATTTAAAACTGCGGTTAGTCTTATTACAACTTTTTTTTCCTAATAGGTAGAACACCAATATTAATAGTTTCGGATTATTTTATTCAACAACCGACAATAACATCTAATAATATACGTATTTTTAAAACAGATAAATTACGGATTTCACGTCAACAAAAAAATATATAAATATAAATTATTACCTCAAGTACCTACCTAAATGTATTCTATAATTAAATCAAAAATGCAGGGCCGGTGCTAAAAAATATTTGTGGGGGTCGCCAGAGTATTTTATTCGACTTACTGTTCCAAAAAAATTAATATGTAAAAAAAAATCATCGATGAATCATCGAAATATTTCCTTCAAAAACGGTAAATAAGCAAAAAACAAGGTCATTAACTTTTTTTGTGCCGATTAGACTTGATTTTATTAAATTTATTTCTTAAATGAGAGGTCTTCACGACCCCTTAAACCCCCCTTCCCTTCGGCTCTTCAAAAATGTATAACCGAATTTGATTACGACATTTTAATTTGTGTATTTTCGCTGGTTTTCATTACATCTTGGGAATATTTTCCGGTAACAGAGAATACTCTTTTGAGAATATTTTTTACTCACATAACTATGTATACCTAATATTTAGACTGATTATTATTTATGAACAAATACACAGTACCTACTTATTTTGAAAATGTTTTATTTATTATTTTTTATATTGTAATATCATTAATATTGGAAAATATCACCATAGAACCTTCCCTGATAAGTGTTATGTATATAGAAAACGTAAATTACTATACAAATCTGGTTATAGTTGTAGCAGCAATATGGTTCTGTGGTAGAGATTATCATACTCAATATCAAATATTGTTATCGTTATGTGTAATAAAATATTTGAATTAAACAAGATTTTTTTGCATTGTTTAAAATGTAGGAAATTCTAGGGATCAGAAAAAAAGGTCCAGAAATCAACGATTTGGAGTTAAAAAAGAGTTCAAATTAACCACGTTCGGCTGTAAACTAAATTAAATGTACGAGTATAGGTATAGCCTTCGAATATCGATGTTTGGCAAAAAATAAATAAAAAATTTGATTCATGAACTTATAATAAATATAGATAATACAATCTATAGTTTTAGAAAATGTATTGATAAAATAACAAATCATGAAGAATTAACATAATTAGAAATCTAATAAAAACATTGCCAGTAGAAAGTTTCCACGGCTGAACGTAGAAGAGTATTAATACTAATGATGTTCAGTATGTTTAATATAATATTAAAGAGTAATCATAGAAAATACATAATATTTATTTAGAATAACTTAATTTAATTTTAAGTACATAACGGTTACTTTCAAACAAACATTTAGTATATTTTATTTAAAGTTAATTCCTATTTTGGTTTTTTAAAACTAGGTAACAAAATATTGTAAGAACTCATTGATTTAATAAATTGTTATATATAAAAAATCATCTATACAATAATAAAATAATTAAACAATCACATGAAATAGTCAAAAAAAAAAAAATTAAAATGAACATGTTATATTCAACTTAAAAGACTAAAAACATTTTTTTTTATTCAATAATGAGTAGATTACCTACCTAAATTTTTACTTTTTTGGTACCATATTTTTATGCACTACAAGTTTGACATTGTGTTGAAAACCTAGCTTATTACTACTATATATATTTAAAATATTTTGTTATAAATGTACCTATATTTATATTTATTTCCTATTGTAACCTATTACCCAATTATAAACTTGTAACCCTATCATGTTCCTAGACATTATGATTACCTAATGTTTAATCTTTAAATATAATAATAAAACTATAAATTATTTCAATTTGGCATTTCCATTTGTTTAAACACCAGGGCCGTCCCAAGAGGTGGAGGAGAGTGCCCATCCCCACCAATTTCAGAAAGCGGTCGGATAAATTAAGTTCAGTCAGCAAATAGTAGAAAAAGTCTATTGCCTTTTTTTTTTACCTATTTTATGTTTTGGAGAGAAAAATTATATTGTTTTTTTTCACATTTTCACCCCCCTCCCCCCCCAAAAAAAAAAAGTTTTCGGGACGGCCCTACTCCCTACTCTGTATGCACTTTGATATTTAGCAACTCACAGGCTCTAATGATTATAACTAAAGAAATGTGTACCTGATATTGAATATTAATACCTACAATACATATAAAAAATAATTGAATATTTATTCTTCTGGAAATTTTATTCTAATTACTCATTACTATACATTTATCGAATGAAATATTGTGTATTACTTCTTATTTTAATTCTATTTGGAGATGATTTGATATGGGACTTTAAGTATTTACCACTACAAACTAAAACCCTATCAGAACTCGTGAATTATTTAAGATTCATATTCGCGTACATATTCTGTAGATACCTATCTAAGTTCTAAAGACATATGTTAAATTAGCCCTTCCATATCACCCAAATCGAATCAGACCAATTTATAAGTTGACTGTCAAAGATAAAAAGATAACCCTAGATTTTTTCTTCAGCCTCCCCCTCCCCCATATTGTTCGAATCAAACCGGACCAACTGTAAGTTATATAGCTTCACTTGTAAGTATTTTTAAGTTGATTTTCGGAAATTCTAAAATAACCCACATCTCTCTAGCGTTTTTAAAAATTAACACGACAATTTACTTACAGAAAATTCAAAATACATCTTTATAAAATCAATAGCTTTCTCGCTAAGCTCTGAATCTAAAATTAAAATATATACGTATATATACATTTGTTATCGGCCACTTAAATATAAAACTCCATAACTTATAATATTGATCCAATTCACTTCGAAAGATATGGGGAGTATGTAACTGGTTGTTTTTTTTTTCGAAATGCGCAAGAAGTATAGGAGTTAGCTTGCAAATTTCAAACACCAACATACAAATGAAGCTCTATACCTTACAATAATTGGTCTAATTTGATTCGGTCAATATAGATGGGGAGCTGGATGTCATTTTTCAAAATACTCTAAAGGGGTTGAGGTTAACTAACAAATTCCAAAAATCAACTTACAAATACTTAAAAATAAAATTATCTTACTTATAAATGATCCGGTTTGATTTAAACCGTAAGGAGGGGTTGAGAAAAATCTAGGGCCAGCCTTATTTCTGATACAGTCAACTAACAATTCCGAAAATTCGCTTACGTACACTTACAAATGAAGCTCTATAATCTATAAATTACAATTGGTCCGGTTTAATTTGAACAATATGTGGGGTGGGCCTAAAAAAAATCTAGGACCAGCCTTTCTCAGAAATAATCACTTACAGATTACAGAAACGAGCTTACAAATACTGACAAATGAAGAACTGTAACTTACAATAAATTGTTTCTATTAGATTTGGATCATATGAGGAGGTGGAGCTAACTTCACACACATGTCCTAAAAATCTATTAGTAATTGATAGACAGTAGCGTATCTAATTTTAGATATTTATTTCTAGTGAAATTTTTCAAATATTTAAATTACCAAGGAGCATTTAAAAAATGTTCAAGTTAAAACAGAAATTCCGATTTTATATAAATTATTGTATTTACCTATATGTATACAAAGCAAACAATAAAAAACCAACCAATTAATCAATTTTTAAACGTACATACGAGTATACATACCTACGCCAGTAAATTTGTAACATGAACGGGGGGGGGGAGAGTAAACCTCTTTCAGTAGGTACACATCAGAGAATGTTTTATTATCTAAAAAGTAGGTAGCTGCAATTGTATAGGTACGTAGGAAACACGTAGGTAATTTTATTGTGATGATTTTAGAAACACCATTATAGAGATTTGGCCACAGCCGATTTTCTGTTAGGTTTAACATCGTTGACAATGATATTATGACGATCAACGTCACAGGAAGAACTAGAAAGAATTATTTTAGGTAAATTTCATTTCGATAGACTTAAAAAGCCAGTTGTCGGTATAAACCTACTACCGGCCTAAAAGCCGGTATTTCAATCCGATCGAGAATTTTGACCAGAGTTCGATATAAATATATTTGATCGTTTTTGTGAAATTGGAAATCTGTCAATAAATCGTATTATCTTAATGACATGTGCATATATATACAAGTACATACATATTATTTCTAAATTTAGTTCCTAAGTAGAGTATTTAAATTTTTCTTTAATTATCTAGGTATACCACTTTTGAAATTTTTATTTTAAAAATCTAGTCAGTCACTAGTTTTATTATTATATTATATTATTATTATATCTTATTTTCATTTAATTTTAATTTTAATATGAAATTATTAAAATTTTGAAAAAATGTATAAATACAAAGTATTAATTAAAAATTAGGTGTTAAAATTTAAAAACTATATAAATTTAATTTACTATACTCTTGTTAATTTTTAATTATTCGATTAACATCTATTAAAATAATAATTTCCCAATTTCATTTTAGTAAACTCGTATTTACTTTTACGATTATGATTATTAAAAATATGCGTCATTTTCTAACGATACCTACTTACTTAGATTCTGTGCTTCAACTTTTATGTATACAACCCCCCCTCCCCCGAAAATTTTTCTTAATATGCCATTGATATATATTACAGATTTAAAGAGAATTCAAAGGTTCTAATACTTATTTAAAATTATAGAAATGCTCTTCTGAACAACATTAAAATAGCGAATTCGCATCTTTTAGTTTTAAATAAGTTTAAAGTTTTTGTTTGTAAAAGTTAAAAATATAATAAAATAATTTAATAAATATTTAATTATTTCCAGGTAATAATAGTTGAATATATTAATGTTCCTATATTTTATATGTAGGCACGTAATACCTATTTGAGCATAAGTAATGTATAACGAAAATTTATGCATAAATTAAAACTACCAATCTTAACGTAAAATGTAATATACATTATTAGAAAATAACAAATTAATTTTTTTTTTTTTTTAGAAAATGTTCAGTAAGAGTTTTTTGGAAAGAGCTATCCAATAGAAAAATTATTCTAGTTGGTATTTAATATATTTATATTTTTCCTATACATATATATCCTTTTTTGGATACAAGGAATCGATTAGGATTTTTCTAGTAAAAATTTATTTTTGAAGGAAATGTATTATTATTAAAACTTAAAGAGGATATTTTTCAATTTTCTCAGTAGTTTTCTTAAGCATAAAACTACCAATAATAATAAAAACTATTATAAATCTGGAACTAATATTAAACCGAACTTCTTTAAAAATCGTTAGGTATATCCAAAGTCCGAAGAAATGAATCGTCATTATTTTAAATTTCAATACATTCACCTCCAGTATCCTATTTGATGACCTAAGTACTTCCACACCTACTGACCGCCTTTTCATATACCTACATTATTATTGTTTATATTACAAAATACAATTCATTATTTATATAAAAATCACGTTATTATTTTCATTGATTTCAGGGACAGACTTACTAACCCTTAATCTGGTCTTACTTTTGCCATTTACATATCTAAGTATCAAAGGTTATTCTACCATCTCCATTGTTCACCAGAAAAATGACTGTAAATGCCCATAAACATACTATATATATTTTTTTGTTGTAGGAACAATATTACTTAAATCAAACAATGTGTATTACACTATGACATGCTGATATAGAAATTAATCACAAAGAATGTTCAACTTACAGTGTGTAATGACGACTAATACTCTGTGTTTGAAGACGTCTTATATCAGGTGCAAAAATATACCTAGCTCTATCAAAATATGAGTACCTATGCAAAATTCTACGAATGTACTCGTATTGGAATAATTGTATCTATTTAGGTAATATTGTATTTTACTCGCGACAGTGATGTGTTGTCCTTGTTCAACAACTCAACTAGCTATACGATATTAACATTAAAATCTTCCAATGAGGTCATACCTATAACCTCCTAACGACATTATACCTTTCCATGGTTTCACAATGTACCTTCGATAAGAATATGAAATTAAATTTCATTTAAATAAGTAGTTATTGATGTTTTAAAAATACATTTTAGCTGCCCCATTGTGTTACTTATTCAATGATCCCGTACTCTTATGCTTCACATTCAGAGCTTTCTATCTACGTTACTCATTCAGATTATACGAAATAAGTTCACATCCGCAAAGTATAGGTACCTACTGGAAATTTGTATCTTGTTCCAACGACTTTTATATAAACACGAGACTAAAATCTGGACACAATTATGAGCCACAATATTTCTCCGTAATCTTATAGATAGTACAATTGTTATCAATTATCATCAGGCTGTTTTCGCAATTAACCAAATGTATCCAAATGTCTCATTTCCATACAGTGCTATGCTCCTAAAATAAATTTTTGCTCACTTTTATGCCAATACTTCTAGTTACAAACAAATTTTTCTTGCTCTGAAATGCACATTTAGCCTAGTATATTCTACTTATTATTTCCCTGGTACTACGTCCATCCTCGGTTATCTTACTTCCTAGATATTTGTATTCATTCACTTGCTCTAGCATATTCATTTTTCATTGTTACGTTTACTATTTCTAAGATATTCTGTAGGTCCTCTCCGTTGTCTGTTAATACCGCTAGGTATGTCATCTACAAATCTTAGCATATCGATTATGTCTCCATTTATTCTTAACCCTATTAATAATTTTACACCCTCTATTTATTACGACTTGCAAATGGACTCATTATTATATTTTACATTTTGTCCTATCCTAGTAAAAATCATGTAGTCAGTTCGTTTTCTGTTTCGTCTACTCTCCCCCGTCTCGATTTGGGTAGACAATATGGTCATTAACCGCTGTTAATGCATATACTTATGGATGTCAAATTATTCTTATTTATCACCTCGAACAATTAATGAGGTCCATCCACATGTGCTGGACTTTTTGACTACTTACAATTATTATTTATAAGTAGATTATTTTAGATGTATACAAATCGGCAGGGTATATAACGTCTCGGTATGGGGCCCATCCATATCATAGGCCATCTTAGTTCGTGTCATAGACAAATAAATATATGGACCGATAACAGAAAGAGAGGTCCGAGGATTATTAATGTTAGTGTGTGAAGAAGCATAGTTTACAAATGTCATGGAAAAGCAAATGTCATGGAGTATAAAAACAAAATATTGTATCCAAAGTTTAAAATATAGCATATTAGTACCTATATAGTTTTATCACAGAATAAATTAATTCCATTATATATATATATATATATATATATATCATATGTGTTATACACTTGTAAATTATTCGAATACAATAGTATTTAGATAATGTATATCATATTATTATCATTTATATTTGTATTTAGTTTTACTTATTAATACACTTATTGGACTTGTGCCTGATATTTCTATATAACTTGGTATATGTAATATAATATGGTTTTACTGCGATCCAATAACATGTACTTTATCTCCATACGGGTCATATCAAAATTATAATATTGTTTTTCATATACCTATACCTACTATAACTACTTTCTATATTCCATGCTACAGAGTACATTGTACAAGGTATAAATTAATTTTTTTCGTTTTGTGTCATTCGATATAAAAAACGTCATAAAACATACATGATAAAAAAATATGATAATATTAGTATTATATTCCATGGCATTAATTTGTTTTTTTGGTGAGATTTTTAAACTATACTCCATCTCTTTTCATAGACATATAAATATGTCTATGTCTTTTTTTTTAAATGATGGTTCCACGGCGGCAAATACGAGGTATGTGGGGGACTCAGTCCATATATTTATATGTCTATGGTCCATATGGGTTAGACTAGAGAGCCTAGATAATAATCTAGATAATAATAATTTATTATCTAGGCTCTCTAGGTTAAACCTAATAAAGCCAGCCGACAAATAACCAGTGGAAAACGACAAAACACCAGCCGACAAAACGACCGCAGACAAAAAACCAGCTTTCTCAAAACGATCATTCGGTTATGCCAACATACACAATAATTCTTTTACAATAATTTAAAACGACAGAAAGCCAGCCAAATAATTTTATTGTTATCACAATAGTGTACATAATTAAAATAGAATATTCTGTGTAATTAATTTTTATAATTAAGTTATTACCGCTATTTCTTTATTATTTACAAATATATTATGTCTCCTAGTTGTCCATAAAGTTGCCTACATGTCTTACATAACGGCGTTACATCACATAACATACAATTATTATATTTCCAATGGTATAAATTGTATTTTTTTAATAATTTAATGTACATAGTATATCACAAAGGCGGAGCCAGCTCTCATGTTCAGGGGGAGCAGTTATTTTTGAAGATCGCCCTCCCCTAAAAATTATATTATTAGACTTGGATTTTATGAGTAAATTTGTTCTAGGTGGTATTTTAGAGAGGCAATTTTTCGATTTTCCTAGTAGTTACCTTAGAAAAGTATGAAAACGTCCTTTTTTATACTATGTATACCTACTATAGTTTGTTTATACTAAGTATAATGGTTGTCCTGGAAACCTGTATAAAAGATGCAACTTATATATAATATATATATATATGTAATATTTATATATATATATATATATATATTATATCAGATGTATATATTTTTTTAAAGTAATATCGATTAATTTTAAGTAATATTAATATTTAAATAACACCGAAGCTCAGCTCAGAATCGTTTTCATCGAATGCGATCATTGTATTCAAATTTTAAATAATAATAATACACTATCCTGTCCGAGGTCCGAAGGGACCATAACAGCTCTGTATTTACGCGTACCGCGTAATCAATTGATTTTTTTTTTTATCGATTGTTAATGGCATTTAATTGTCACGTTAAAAAGCCACTATATGCATTGGATAAATGATAAATAGTTTTACGAGCTTTTAGATTATAAAATAAAAATTGAAAAATTAAAATTTTAATTCTCTTATAAAAATAAAATAATATATAATATACATATATCTAACTTTATGATGACTTACGGTCGAAACTAGTTGTTACTTTTATAAACTTTTATCAAATACTCTAGGCATATTTATTTTATATTATATTTTATAATATATACATATTGTTATATATATATTGTTATGTTTATAATATATATTATTTTATTTTTAGAATATATATAATGTATATTATATGTGTTGTCATTTTTCAGAAGACCACCAAGTGATAAAAATCGACCGGCGTCCGGTGATGTACGTATTTTGCGCGGCATAATCAATTGTTTCTGGTGATTATATATCTATTATATAGGTACTCTTTTTTGCCGAGGCTGGGCC
>JAIPRL010003243.1:0-48932 GCA_025469235.1 Pemphigus obesinymphae | reverse complement strand
TAGCTCAGTTTCATGTAGGTACAGTTATTACTACATAATATTATACAGTATATTTTATTGAATGTTCAGTTTATGACATATAATATTGAAAACGAACAAAATATTATGTAAATTTAGTTAAATTAATTCACGACAAACGTTATACTAAATTTTTCCATGTCTTAAAATCTCATTTTACCAACTATTTGGACTTAAATACCTCAAAATTTATAATTTTGTCGAAAAAATTAAAATGATTATAAAAAAAAAATTGTGTCTACGGATTTTCAAGATTTTTTGAATTTAGTTAGAGTAACGTATATATAACGCTGTAAAAAATTTTCAGAACTTAAAACCGAAAATTACCCCTTTTAGGACTTAGAAACCTCGAAAACTAAAATGTCTATAAATAGCCCAAAATTGCAAAAAAATTAAAAAAAACTTAACCAACATAAATATATTACTAAATTAAATATTCGATGTAAATTTCAAGATTTTCAAGTGATTATTTTCGAAATTACGAAGAAATGAAAATTCCTGATTTGACGAAACCGTATATTTGCCGTTTTTACCTAATTTTTTCGTAGTTTTTCCTTACGCATTAAAAAACTATTGAGAAAATTGAAAAGTGACTTCTCTAAAGTACCAACTAGATGCAATTTGCTACCGGAAACCAGGTAAGCTTGTAAATATCGGATTACTCTTTCTGGTAGAAAAAGCGTTTACAGAAAAAAAAAAAAAATAATAATAATAATAATAAACATCATTGTAAAACCAATAGCTCCCTCGCTACGCTCAGAATCTAAAATTATATGTCATATTAAGCCTATCTCCCCTATAATCAATAAGTCTAGACATATAATATGTATATAGATTAAATAATTTAAAAAATACATCATATATTATATATATACGAAGTAAAATATACAACCTATCATTATTTATTATTTTAAGGGATAAAGACATTTAAAAAGTTGTCAGAATACACTATACAGTATATGTTAAATATTTCCGAAAAAAAAAAAAACATTTCAAATATAGTAGCTACGAAGTACCTATACTATACCTACTTGGATTACTATACCCAAAACTGATATTAAGCCTATACGTATAGCGTATAATTCATGCAAATAAGCAATGCGTAGGTACCTATGTCTTATAATAATAACTGTAATTATACATATATAACTATCTATTATTATGGTCTAATTGTGTACTGGTAATTATTTTTCCGACATTATTTCAAAAATGGCACTATTAAAATATATAAACTCGGGTAGGTAGTAAAAAGTTATTGAGGTGACAAACTCCCGACCAAATAATAATAGTACCTGCTGCTATATATAGTAAACAAATTTCGGTAATGTTTTAGGGGTTGGATATATGTATTATAGAATAATAAATTATTATTAATAGCTTAAGAAAACCGTAAGGATTATTATTCCTATAAATTCAAACAGCGAAAACCGGTTGAAATATTTCGGGTTTACAAATGGTTTCAATTTTTTTTTTTGTCTAAAACGCAGTTTTAATTTTTTTCAGTTTGCGATTTTGGATTTAATTTTTTGGGTTCGAAAAATAATGTTTTTTATTTTTCTACATTTTGGTTTTCGAATTGATAACGATTTTTTTATTTATATCTATAATTTTCATTATTTAAAATGTATTGGTTTCACAAGTAATTTCATTTAAATTTTAGGTACATTATAAAAACAATCTTTATGTAATACTACATATACATTATAGTGTTGTATACTTATACCTGTACAATGATAAAAATAATTAACTCGCTCTTTTATTCGAACTAAAAATTATACTTATTAATATTGTAAATAATATTGTACAATAATATTGTAAATTATTATTAGGTATAAGTAATAATTATATCTAATAAGTAATAAATCTAATAAATACCTATATATATAGGTATACACTAATAATATTATATAGGTACACGATATCCATACAAATACAAGAATATAAAATAGTAATAGGTTAGAAAATGTGATTTTTAATTTTCTCTGATTTTGAATTTTAGTCTGAAAACTGTATTGTTTTTGCTGGATTTTGGTTTTCGGGTTTGAAATCAATTTCGATTTTGTCAGTTTTGATGGTTTATGGAAATGGATTAAGTAATACAAAACCAAGTTAACTATACAAAATATGTTAATGTATATCATTTTAAGAAAATTGTTTATTGAATATTTAATATAAATGTTTAATAACGTATGTTTATGCATATCTTCGTACATGGAAATACTTATAGACGATGTTAAAAATCAGGGGTTTCCAAACGTTTCATAGAAATACTACGCATTTTTAAAATTTTTAGATTATGGTTTCATAATAAAAACACAATAATTATTTTGCTATTTAAATGTTTAAACCTTTCAGGGCACTACATTTGAAAAGGTAATTTTTTTCCAAATGAATTTTAATGTAGATATTAACACCAAAGAAATTAATTTTAACCATGTAAATAAATTAAAAATTTCAAACGAATTACAGGTGTTACGGCAATTTCAAATTTTAAAAATCTATAATTAACGAGTAACTCGGCCAATTTTAAGTTAAAAATTTACATCAAAATTAAAAAAATATATATATACGAATAATCCTGTGTCAAAAATAACTGTAGGTATTGATAAAAAAACACAAGTTACTGTATACCTACACGTGCAGAGAAAGGGTTAAACATTTAAATACAAATTCCTTTTGGATACCGGATTAAGATAGATACATATTTAAAATTAATTTTTATGCCTAACAATGACCTGAATCCAAAATTGACAGTTAAAAAGCCGCTTCAAAAATGTGGGAATTATTTTTCATGAAATTATATATCCGATTACTGGTTTTAGCAATAATCCATTAACAGGCAATTCTCCAGAGTGTCATGTACTCATGTCCTTCCCCTGAACCCATGGCCCCCTACATGAGTAGGTACAGATAAAATTCTACATTTACTGATTTGGTCATTCCAAAGAATAATTTAGTCGAAAAGAATTACAAATTTATTTGTACTAAAAACATTTTTTTTTTATATGATATTTAGATAACTAATAACGTTATGATATAATTTCCGTTGGTTGGGTTATGATCGAATTTTCATTTATGGAGAATATGATTTTAAATGTACATTTTTTTTTGCATTTTAATTGTTTCGAAAAACATCATCACAGATTTGAATCATTTCATTTTGAATTCTATGTGATACATATTTAAATTTCCCAGAGACGGTGTTCATATGGTTTCATAAAATGGTATCGCCTGAGTCAATTCGAAATTATAATAAATTATTTTACAAATTCAGATAAGGAACAATACAATAATAATATACTTATTTATGAAGTGCACATAATGATGACAATGGTGATTAATCTAACCTATCCTACGTAATATTTTCATACTGATATTAGATTAAATGAATTACAATCAAGAATAGGCATCAAGTTCTTAATAAATTAAAGTTAAGATAGTGTTAACTTATTAACTTAACTAGTTAATTCTATCAATCGTAAAGTTAGGTATCATATTATGTAGTCAAGATATCTGTGAATAAGTTATTATCTGGTTAATATTTTTCCATTGTAAGTAAAGTCAATATTTTTATTCTATAATATATATTATATCATACGCATTTTGATGTTCTAGGTGATGATGTTCTATGTATAGGTACCTACAATAAATAAACACTATACCTATGTTATAGGTTTATCTAATTAAAAAAAAAAAATAATAATTTATTAAAAATCAAAATGTATTAATTGCATTTTTTGAAGTTTTTAATATTATTGTAGCTATTTACAAAATGAATATTTCTATTTCAACTGTTTTATCACGTATCTAAGTTCCATAGATATAGGTATAGTGCATTATAAATCTAATACAAACTATATTTATGCAAATTTACTTTCTATACCGTTCTTTAATTTGTAACAATTATAATATATTTCAAAATATAGTATTGATTATAACCAATGCCCGATTATCTAACTTCAAAATTTAAAATCACATGAAGAAATTATATCGAGTATAGGTGGGTTTTATAGTATGTTTTTTCATAGTATAAAATCTCGTTTTGAAATTTTTTAAGACCAATCGCGTCTCATGTAATAAACTTAATTTCATGAACTTTACTAAATAAAACAATGTGTAATAATAATATAAATTTTATAGAATATAAATGTAATATTTTTAAAGTCACATTTAGAGCACTCTGCTCTAATTCTTGTTATATTGTGTACATTATTATTTAAACGTCTGAAAACTATTATTACCTACCTACTTATTATTTCAATTCGATTTTATAACGAGTTTGGCATAATATTAATAATTT
Organism: Pemphigus obesinymphae; assembly: GCA_025469235.1. Lineage (NCBI taxonomy): Eukaryota > Metazoa > Arthropoda > Insecta > Hemiptera > Aphididae > Pemphigus > Pemphigus obesinymphae. Next base: position 44,614 of record JAIPRL010003243.1, on the reverse strand, counting down.
TTTATGAACTAAATATTGTTCACAAAAGGTCATAAAATTAAAGTACGAAATATTTTTAAAATAACATGATAATATATAATAGTTGTAACAAGGACTGGTGTACATTATTATGTTGTTTTTGCAAGACGCATTTGACGTCATCGTTGACGTATCATCAAGATATACGGTAAGGGCGGATACAGAAGGGGTCAATGAGATTAATCCTCCCCTCCGTTCGTTCATAGGAAAACAAAGTTATATTATTATAGACTATAGTTCTATAATTTTCTCGAGAGTCCATCAAGTGTTCGTCATATCTTATATTATATATTTATAAACAAATATATGTATAGTACATATTATACAGTATAATACCTACTATAATATAGATTATTATATTATTGATCAATCAAATTAGATAAAAAAAAAAAAAAAAATAGGACAAAAAAATTCGAAATTATAATATTCCTTGAATGCTGAATGACATTTAGTTCACACCTCACTTATGTTTAAAGCATACCTACCCTCTTCGTGCGTACCCGTACCCCACAAAAAAGGCGTACGCGTGCCCTCCCCAAGTTTTGTTACTTATTACTCGTTAAATTTACAACTAAATTAATGTGCAAAGGTATAATTTGAAGATCATGCTATCATTCATAAGATTATGTCATTTTATTTCATGATTAATTTAATGTGTCAGTTGTTAGATAAGAACGTATTTATTACAGTTAGGTAGATAATAACAATATTATCAAATATTTTCGGTCATTGTTATGTAATATACTAATATTTTAATACATAAGCGTAATCAGGACGGTGATTGGGTGGTGTGAGAAGGGCAGTTGTTTCTCTGATAAAATCTAAAGGGGCTATGTTCTTTGATATTTATTCTATTAACTTGTATTATATGATATTGAATCTGTTAAGACCTATTTGAAATATTTAATTCGAAAAATAATTCTGAGCGAAGTTCGGTAGTAAGTACTATTTTCTAATTTATATCCAATAAGTATCTAATACGTGTCGATTATTTTCGGTTTAGGCTTTAGAAAAAATCCTACTCGTCTTCTTCTACACAAAAAGTGTAAGGTTCATGTAATTTTTTTTTACAAACAGCCGAAAATTGGTTAAAAAGTTTTCATTTTGTTTCATCAATATTATTTTAAAATACAATAATTATTTGGCAACTACAAATTTTGAATTTCTGACATTATTATTTTTTAACTTTTAACAATTTTTGGTCATTTTCCTTTACGCTTAAAAACACTAAATTGGAGAAGTCGAAAAATGACTATCTAAAGTCTAAGGTACCAACTAGAATGAACTTTCTATAAAAAATTATTTTTCATCCAAAACTCCTACTAGACTCTTTCTATCTAAAACGCAGTTTCCAAAAATAAACATAATTGTAAAATTTATTTGTATTTCTCTCCGCTTAGAATATATACTTGATAAACATGTTTTGTACTTTTTATAAATTAAAAGTGTTATTTATTGACTATTTTTTCTAATACCCACGTATGATTCCAGTATTTTTAAGTTGTTTATTTTCTATACCTAATTTGAAAGTTGTTTATTTATATTTTTACTATATATATATATATACTTGGTGTTTGTATACAATATTTCAAGATATATATATATTATATTTTCTCTTGATGTACCTACCTACCTATGTAATATGCATATAGATATGTAGGTAATAGTTACAAAACCAAGAGAAATCTTAAAAAAGGGTTTAAAAAAAAATCATCTTTCCCCATTACTACATATTATATTATTATAAGTCTACTATTCGTATTATACTACACTGATATGTATGTACCTGTATTGTGTAATGTGTATAGTAGGCACAATTTATATTTTGCATATTTTTGCATAATTATATTGATCGCATTTATATGTATATGGTGTATTTTTGAATATTTTTTGAAATCGCATATACCTTTATTGATTTATATTAAAAAAAAAAAAAAAAAAAAAAACAGATTTTAACACGTCACAAAAGATTACAAATTGAAATACGATAGTTGGTAAACAGGTAAACAGATCCCAAATGAGAAACTTTACGAGTGTATAAAATATATACTTGAGTGTTGTAGAATATAATGCGCTAGTGAAAAACAAAATTGCCTTTGGTACATACTTCTATAATTGCCGAATATATTTCGATATTAAACTTTATACCAGTAAACTGTAATACCTAATATATAAACTTATAATTTATCACTGATTTCATGAAGTAGGTACTTATATCATTTTTAATTTTTAAATGTTTGGTTTATTTTTTTTTTTTAATACATTAGTAGGTTATTAGTTACATGTTATTGATTGTATACGTATCTACCTACTTATTATTTTAATTTATGTTAGATATATTGATGTAATAAATAAGTGTACAATTTTTTATTCGATAAATGCTTATTATAATAAGTTATTTAATATTACTTTATACGATAATATCTATGTGGGTACTGTATTTAGTATGCTTGTATATTTGATACTTGTGACTCATAATAGGTACCTAATATATTATTTCTTTAACTATTTTAACCTATTGATTATGTTTGGTTATAACAATATTATTATTCATAGCAAAGTATACGATTTCAGACTTAGTAAATATATAGCTGGTATATTATGTATAATATAATATACGGAGTGATTACTGATTTTCATTTCATGTTACAATAATTCACTCGTATATAATATAGATATTTAAAATAAAGAAAATGCAAAAATATTAAAGCACGTTACCAACTATAATATATATTATACCTATAATATAGAACGGGTAAATTAATAAAATTATTTGAGAGATTAATATTTTTAAACGCTCTTTTTTAGACAAACTTTTTGTAAATTTCTTTTTTTCGGAAACTCTACATTTTACTAATTAGTACCTAATTACAATGTAGATAATATTCATCAATATTTTAGTAGAATTTAGTTGTACTTATCTATATATAAGTATGTTTAATCAAATAATAATGAACACTAAATAAATAAACAAATATACAACGGGGTAACCGGAAGGTAATATCGTATAATTGGAGTTGAGATCGATTTTCATATTTCAGGAGAGGTCAGCAAATAATTATTACCATAGAATATTTGGTTATTTAAAATATTTAGATATAATTAATTTATAATGTTATACTAATAAAATATAAATGAATGATGACAGTCCGAGAGAAGTTTGATCCGCAGAACCTCCCTTCAAATACGGTCTTGAGGCAGGTAGACATATTTACCTAGTTAATTTATTTTAACATGTGACTATACAGGTTTATACCTACCCTACGTATTGATTGTTGAATTACGAAAATAACATTTGATATTTTATTTATTTTTCATTCCTGTATACTATAATAGGACATATTATTTTAAGTATAAGTATACTATCCATATGTATACACTATACGTATAGGTACTAATATTTACAGGTCTTACAAAATAGAATTAGACGTATTATGTATATCATAGAAAGACTTAGGCATATACGTTATATTCGTGTAGATTCGTAATTGTGGTATCTATATTTTAAGCCTTATATATATAAATTGCTAACGAACTTTTATGCCGAAAATAAATATAGATAGATCTTATAAATTTATATTATAATAAATATTTGTGAAATTAAAAATAGAGGTTACCAATTAAAAATCAAAAGTCATAGATATTATAAAGACATGGTCCCACGGTCCACATATAAATCTGGAATGTATAAAGCTATGGACATTTTAAAAATCACTGATATGATATAAGTACCTATAGCGTATAATACTATTTAAATACCTACTATTCAAGTACAAGAAAGAAAAAAACGTGTTTGAATACCAATATTCAAATACTTTACAACTTGAGTATTATAATATATTATTTGATTATAATAAACTTGGTATAAAATGTATACCTACGCATATTATACAACTGTAATCTATGACACAAATATTAATACCTATATTATTAGTTCATTACGTTTACGTAAGATTGTATAGAAACAAATGGAAAACAAATTTATTTATTAAGTAGGTACTTAGTTTTATTAATCTTTATTATATCAAAATCATAAGAATAAAAAAAGAAAAGTAAAACATAGTAATATTAACCAAAATTATGTTGATGAAAATAAATGTATATCTATGAACAGAGTGATTCTTTTAACGTGCTCGTTTAATATTCTCTGTGAATATTTACGGCTGATACCGAATTGGTTTCCGTTTTGAATCCATTATTATTATTTAGGTAGTGACCGAGTTAGTTCTCACGCAGATAGTACTCACATGTATAAGTAAATTACACAGTTAAATAAATTAATAAAGTTTTTCATATCCCTTCCCATTTGCCGCCTTGTAAAGTATTCCAATACTGTTTTAAATACTTTTCGTAAAAACTATTCAAATACGTATTCTGAATACTTTTATTTAGTAAAAAAAATACTTTTTTTCTGAACTAGGAAAATAGTTTAAAATTTTTTTTTTGACAATTTTTCAACATATTATCTGCGGCATGTGTCGATCTTGGGTGTTCACCTGTGAGGCTATAATTTGGAATATATCTAATATGTACCTACTTGAAATTCATATAATACAATATAAATGATATATGTAATCTATAATTATTGATTATTTTTACGTGTCACCCCTTTCCATCCCACCATTAATACCTCAATATATTTTTTTCCAGATAGTATAGGTACCTAAGTCATATGTGTACCAATGTACCAAATTGTGGTTGAAATTGCATCAGTTATGGTTAAACATAATATACACACATCAATTTTTATATAGACATAGTAAAATATTGAAACATCAAACATTAGTTATCAAATCGACAAACCATTCCAATATTGAAAAAATTAGCAGCAAAAAAAAAAAAAATATATATATTCTAAAAATATTCGAATACTTTATTAAGTATTCGAGTATGTATTCGGAATACATTTTTTAAAAAGTATTCGAATACGTATTCTGAATACTTTTTCATCCATTTATTCAAAATGTATTCCGAATACAAAATAAAAGTATTCTTTACAAGACTGAGGCCATTTGTACGTAGGTAAGTACCTACTTAATACTATCAATGCAAATGTAATGATCATAGATTATACCATTTATAATCAATGATAATATTAAAGGAAACCAGTAAAAATGTATCGGAAGCATTGATTTTTAAAAATTATTTTTCACACGATATAGATTTTACGTTATTTTTTTAAATAATTGACCAAAATTAGTTGCAGTAAACTTGCAATAAACACGATTTTTGATGATTAGCCCCTATATGGGAGTCAAATTAGACCCATTTCCAAACGGGAACCAATTCGGTTCATATCTGTGATAGATTCGTTTTTAAACGAGCACCAATTCGACCAAATGGGATCCAATTCGGTTACTCCCATATTTATTATTTTTATGAACTTAAGATATTATTACATCACTACATTTGTCTAAAAAAGTTTGAATTTTTACCACATTTTTATTTTCGTTATTCTTAGGTTTTATAGGTACAATTTCTTAAACGGCAACTTATATTTCTGACATAATATTCTGACGATGAATATTTTTCTGAAAATTTGAATATATCAATATTGAAATTTAATTAAAAGTTTATTTATACCTATTTACATATTATATTTAGATAAGAGGTGTAAAGGAGAGACTGGGAATATTTTTTTAGCAGGCACGTAGCCAGAATTTTTTTAGGAGAGTGTTTTATAGAAATCAGAAATTCCGAAGCTTATATAAGCTAGTATATATGTATAATATATTTAGTATAAATATTTCTGAGGGGGTGTTTTAAGATCAAAAATCTCCCTGGCTTGGCAACTGTTTTTTTTTAATACCTCACTACACCACTCCACTTCTCTAAACTTTATATTATAATAAATAATAATTAACTATCGGAGAAATATTTTATATAAACTACATTTTCAGAAAACTATTTACCATAGGGAATATAAGAAAAGTATAAACTTAAAAAATAACAAAGATGAAAAATAGTAAAATTCGAACTTTTTTCGAAAATGAATGCTGAATGGTCAAGTAGGTACCTATATAAAGTGTATATGAAAAAAAAATATGAAATTCGTACTTTCCCAAAAAACGAAATTCCAAGTTTTTGTTTTTTAGAAATACACTTTTTCAAATGTACTTACACAATTTTACATTCCAATATAGGTACCTACAGATTTTTATAGCACACTTCATTTAATAAGCGTACTATACACGTTACAAATTCTCTGTATATTATTTGTACATATAGATTATAATATATTCGGTGTAATCAAATATAGGTACCTAGTATATATATAGGAAATATTTGCTTATTTAAGAATATAGTTAGTCCATATCGTAATATATAATATATAATATTATTGTGAAGGCAGAAGGTATGTAGGTATAAAGGCGAAATGTTAACGACTTACACTTATCATCACCACGAAATGGGGTCAGATGTGTGTTCAAATAAATCCCGCGATTTACGTATAGGTATTATAATCGTCCAAAGAACACCGCCAGTGGATATGAATATTGATCTTATAGTCATGGTCATGATAATGAAGCGAAAAGTTATTTTTTTCCGTTTTTGAAATTATAAAAGAAAGAGGATAAATCTAGGCTACGAGCATTGAGCAATTATCGTTTTTTTTCAAGGAGGGAAGTTCAAAAATAGTCGTAGTTTACCACTTTTATCACTTATTTTTATATATAGATCCAATTTACTTATAGCAATACCTATATTAAACATAATTTATAGTGTAAAATTCAATCTTCAACCAAATAATCGTCGGAATTTTCATATAAAACGGAAATATTTTATACATTTTCAACAATATATATATATATTATTTGTTTATATTATAATATTATTATCTATGTAGTATTAATTAAAACTGTTTAAAAACGTCACAATAAAATTTTTGATAAGTGGCTTCAAAATCGTTTCCAATACGCTCTGGTCATATTTACATGTTAAACATTGAAAGTCAGTCGATAATAAAATTATAAATATTAAAGATGGATCGAGCCCTTCAGTTTTTTGGAATCAAACATTTCCGAATTATTAAAATATTTAATATATGTTAACCAAACCATATAATATTATTTTGTAATAAGTAATATTAATTATATATATAAATATATGTATTGTTAATTTTTATAATACATATTTATTTTTATTTTTTAAATATTTAATGAAACTCAAACTCAGAATCTAATGTTTTTCAAAATGGTTACAATTGCAATTAAAATTGAAAAAAAATAATTGGTTCCCAAGGTTGTTTTAGGGATATCTTTTAATTGATATCTAACAATTAAGATTAATAATAATTATAAATAAACTGGGATATTTTTGTTTTCAATTATTTCCAAGAGGACTAATATCATATGAATACTATATTAGTCGGTTGGAAATTCATTTCAAGATCTAATTTGAAACCAAATCAATAAGTCTGTTTAAATTTTTTCTTCACTGCGAATAGTTAAAAATTATAATGGTTCAAAAAAAATGCAGTATTTGCATCTAAGTGGTGGGAGGAGGGGAGTGGAATATTTATATTTTAACGTAAACAGTATTAGCCTTTTTCTTAAAAAGTAAAAGGAGATAATGTACAATAGATTTCCGCTTATATATTATGTACCCATTGCGTTTTCCTTATTACTTATATATATCTATCATAATCGTGTAATAATATCGACTGGAACGAAATAAAGATAGCACGTTATAGAGACAACATGGAAGAAATGGTTAAATATTTTATTTATTCCCTATTTATTATAAATGTATTATGATATAGGTATTAATACTGATAATATAATACTGTGGTATACTATAATCACGAATTAACATGTATCTTATGTAGGTAGTATCTTAGTTCATGGTACTAATTATTCGTTTAAATTGTAATAATAGAATAATACATGCCTATAATAATATAAATTTCAAGGCCCTAAATAAATATACTATTTTATGATTGGGTCCTTTTTAGCACTGTAATATTTCTCACTCAATTTCATTAGGTATTATATAAATACCTAATAAATGTGTCTTTTTTTTGTACCATGGCGTTTTTTTTCATGCAAATATCGTGATAATTTTCAAAGTTATTTTTAAAAACTCATCGTGTTTAAGCACATTTAAATATATAAAATTCTTCCAAATAAAATTAAATAAATATATTTATTTATTTTTATTTCTTTGGGGTAATAGCCTTTAAGACTAGCTCTCCAAGCGTATATTCCTCCATCTGTCCCTGTTCTTTGCTACTTCCCCCCATTGTGCATCAGGTTCCACAGTTCTTACATCTCTGGTGACACCGTCTTCCCATCTCAGATGGGGTCTTCCTAGAGGACGTTTTCTTGCCAGGTTGTCTTCGATTACGGTCTTTATTATTGATCCCTGTTTTCTCCATGCATGCCCCATTTAAATCTTCTAAATGAGATTTCTTTTGTAATGCTAGAGTGTTGAAAAAAGTCCTGGAGTTCCCGATTATGTCTTTTCCTCCACTCGCCGGTTTGATTATCCTGGCCAGGTCCGAAAATCCTTCTTAGAATTTTCCTTTCAAAAATGCCCAACCTTATTTCTTCTGTATTCCTGAGAGGCCCATGTTTCCTATCCATATAATACCAGTGGCCGTATTAACGTCATATATATCTGAACTTTTAAATTTCTTGATCTAGCTTTTAAACTCAATATTTTTGTCAAACCATAGTAGCATTTATTACCCTTTTTTAGCATTTTATCAATTTCTACTTTTATGTCATTGTTATTGGTTAGTATTGACCAATTAATTAAAAAGAGATACTCTCTTAAAACTATGGTTTTCTACTTTCATTATCTCATTTAGTTAGAAATTAATTTCCTTTCTGTCTATTTCCTTTCAATATTATATATTCTGTCTTTTTGTGATTAGTTAGTAGACCAACTTTTTCTGCAGTTTTAACACGTTTTTAGCACAATGATTTTACTTCTTCCACATCATTCCCTATGATAGTTATATCATCCGCATAGGCCAGAAGACCTTCAGATGTTTGTCCTAGTGCAAAACCTCCAGTAACATTTACCTCTCTAACAACCTTCTCAAGCACTAAGTTAAATAATAAGAAACCTATTATTACGTATAATTATTTATAATATGTGCGATACATTTTAAGAAATTAAATATCGGATTACTTGAAGTGCGCTGTGAAAACTGTGTTAAGTGTCAACGCACTATTAAGTAGTTGTATTATCGTATTGCTCAATTATTTTCTATTCTAATAAACATAGACGTTTGTAGTTAAAAAAAATTCAGTGAAACGTTGTTCTCAAAGATTTATACATTTTTTAGACTGTATTTTTGTTTTACAATGCAGGTGTATTTTTTTATATGAATACAATTTTGGATATAGTGTTTTGATAGAAAATCTGGTTATTTTTCGATTTTTGCAGTGATGTTTTTGTGTTTAAAATAAAACTACGGAAAATTCAATAAAAAGAATAAATCGATTTTAGTTATTTTGAAAACTAATGACGAAGAAATAAAATGTATACCAAATGCGTATATTGTAACTCTCCACTGACATGTCATTTTCAAAAATGTCTAACCACTACTTTGAGGAAGTGGTGTAGTTATGTGAGGCTAGAGAGATCGTAGACTCTCCCATGGACAGTATTTTTATATTTTAGATTTTAGGTGTATAGGTTTTAGAATAATAAGTTTTAATTTTTATAATAGGTATACCTACACTTTTTGGGAATAAATAATCAACTAAGGGATTTCAGGTTAATAGCTTTTTGATAGTGAATTCGTTCTAATCTGAGATCAATTTTTCATTTAACAGGTGGTTTCCTTAAAATTTAATTGTAAAGAAAAATTATTGAAAATGACCGAATATAATTATAAATTTGAAAATATACCAGAAATTTCAAATTTATACAAAATATTTATTATTGAAATACATCGAAGTGGTAAAAATGTCGAAATTTCTTTATCTACTCAGTTATTTATAAGATTTTTGAAATATTGTTATTTTAAAAAGATAAAAAAGAATAAAAAGATTTCTGTTAGAAAATTCCGTTCTAGTTGGTACTTTAGAGAGGTTATTTTTAAAATTTACAGTAGTTTTCTAAGTGGAAAAAACTACAGAAAATTATCAAAAATATTATAAATCAAAAAATATTATACTGAACTTTCTTTAGAATAGTTTTTTTAATGCAATATTTTTGTTTTATCTTAGCTTTCATTTCCAAAATAATAATAATATACTATCCTGTCCAAAAATCCAAAGGACAAATGATCAAATTTTTTGTATTGTATTGCTCGAATAATATTAAAATTAAAAAAAATAATGAAAGGTATCTATGTAATATGGGAATGGATGGGCTTTTATGCTATAACATGTAAATTATAATTATATCCACATAATTTATTAGTCATCTTCAAAAATGAATTTTGACTAGGTAGTTAAAAAGTTAAGATTAAGTTTCGATAAGTTGAAAAGTTAATATTTTTATCCATTAACTATATGATTATATCTAGTAGGTGCCTGGGTGCCTATAACTTAACTTAACTAGTTTTATTTTCTATTAAATTATCTTGAATTTTTACTGTTTTACATTTTACTCGTCCAGTTAATTTAAGACATTAGAGTGAACAATTTTCAAGATTTTATTAACTTTTATTTATAATAATTAATTATAAATATATGAATACTTTTAAAATGATTTTTAACTACTCGTTTTTATTATCTCTAGGAATAATTAATTTGTTTTTATCAAGTAATTAATATTTAATTTGTTTTATTTATTGTTATCGTTGTTAATAATACCCATCATACTGTTATAATTATTTAAATATAATAAATAATTATACTATAGAATATTTATTGTAATATGTCAATATATATATATATATATATATATAAGTACATGTTTTATCTGTTTTCATTATTTATATTTATTATTACATTATTATTTCGGACTTATTCGTGAAAAGGAATAATGTTAACAACGTATTTTTATAATTTCGAAAGTTTAACTTTTCGACTTGTTTCAGCATAAATATAAATGATCCGATTATTATAAATTAATATGAAATATGTATACAATTTATATTATAAAATAAACCAAAATATTTTATTGGTTAGGTACTCTAAATAATTGTACTTAGGAAATAGCTGACAAGGTACTTACGCCGAACCGCGTAGGTTATCAAATTTCGTTTTTCAACGTATAATATTCTGAAAAAAAAAATATATTTATCGCCTATTAACTCAGAATTCCGTTTCGCTGTTTCCTGACATAGTTTTGTTTTGTTCGGTTTTAAAGCAATTATTATCATAGAATATAGGTGTGGCGATGATGCATTGTGCAACGCCAAATGATAGGTATTATTATAATATTAATTAATACACAACGAGTACCGATAAGTATGAATGCATAATATATAAAAATATTATATAATATACTAAGTATAATTCTGAAAATAATTTTAATTTCCTATTGACTTATTTTTTAATTACTATACGGCTGTTTTCGGGAGGGGTTCATAGGCATATTTCATTATAGAATATTTGATAATTTATATCGTTGTATTCAAGGCTTTGCACTTTGCACTCGAATGATTTATTTAGGTTAAAAATTTTGGTTATAACTTGTAACTTAAATGTAGGTAATAGTTTTGTTTTCGTTTACATTATACAAATATATCTGAACGACTGTTTTATTGTTGAGTATTAATAAATAATTATTTTTAATTCGTGTGCTTTTGGAAAACTAAGCTTAGAAAAGTTTAGAAAACTAAGTTAGTAAAACTAAGATTTTCGTGTTTGATAACTTCTATACAAATTTAAACACCGGCCACTATATGAAATAATCTATATTTTTATATGAGAGATTTTGGATACAGTTACTAGACGACTTGGAATTTTCTGTTTTTAAAAGTATTTTTACTAGACTAATAATAAATTACAATAACTATTAATAAATATATAAACTCTACATAATTAAATCATCAACATTTTAAATATCTTACGATCTTACAATTTTTATAATTTTTTAGTTTGTCTTAAAACATTTTAGTTTTTTAGAAACATTTATCTTGTGAAACATTTTTTATGCGTAGAAAAACGATAGGTATTGAAGATCTTGAAAAACAGAGTAACTTAATTAAAATATAAATAAACCCTTTATAATCTTATATATGTATATAAATATAAGTAGATAATCTTATATTTTATTTGTATATAAGATTCCGAAAGTTTGCTTTTTCTCTACAGAAATTATAGGAATCCGTAGGGTCAATTTTTGGATAAATGTTTGTAGCTACATGACTAAAATCTTCAGAAAATTACCTTTTTAATACAAAACGAAAACAAAATCTTAATTTAGTTATTTCCTACAACATAATTATTAGCCAGATTTCACGAATTTCATATTCTAGCACGACACCCTATCCTTTATATCGTGTCTATCTGTAAATACGCCACTGGTTATATTAGTATTATATCATATGCACCTGGGTTTGAACGAATTAGCTAGCAAAATTGTTGATAGGATGCACCACGTAGAGGTTTCTTACCCCATAAGTATATAGTGTTATTTTTTTGTCGAAAAATGTGTTATTCGTTAATTTTATGTTCTACCTGTAACTACTACAAGTTTAAATTATTGTAGATATGTTTTTTACTTGTTTTCTTTTTTTCAAGACGAACTCGGACGGTTCTGATTTTTCATAATATATCAAAAATAATAGGATTCGTATGGTTAAAACATTATACTCATTGGAAAGTAGGTAGGTCCTAACTATATATATATAATATACCTATCTATATAATATGTATGTGTGTAGGTATATATCTAATAAATATTAATAATAAACTCAACACTAGTCACTAATATTAACAAACAAAACTGAAAAAACGATAGCTCGATTCTCACGTTATCTGCGCCCCCTTCTCTCGATATATTTACTTTTTCTAATTAGTTTTGTAACCAATATAGATAGTTGTTTATCCCAACAGTGAACAGACTATATAGATATTATTATAGTAATATAATATATTATTATAAGTATTATAAGTATAGACATAAACCTTCTCGAGTCTTGGCAAATCGTTATTAATTTTTATAATATTATATTAGCCGTACGGGTATACCAGTAGATACCTATACCTACATACTATATATACTGTATAAGTATTGAATAAGGTTGTATTAATATTATTTTTAAGTAGATAGGTTAATTAACCCATATTGCGCTCAATTAGTATTCAACATTTTCGAAATTATTAATTTATGTAATAAAAAAAAAAATCAACATTCCAAAACATCATTAGAAAAACAAAATGATATAGCTGTCTTATAGTTATTTATTATTATTATTTATAAATTAGGTACCTATTAGGTATGTATATTAATATATTATATATTTATATCTTATTATACAAACACAAGGTAATTAAAGTAATTTTTGATTTTAAAAAAAACTTCATAGATTGATTTTTACATTAAAAATTCGAAAAAGTCAATTTTTATAAGCACATTTAAGATTTAGCCATTTAGGTAACCCAAAAATGTCGTTTTCGTAATAAAAGTAAGAAATAGATAACCACCTGAGTAACTATAATAATACTTATATATTTGATTTTGATTTTACCAAAATATTAAGCAAAATAATCAATGAGTAGATAAGGTCAGTGGCGTATTTATGGGGAGGGGAAGGGGCCGAATTCTCACCCCCTCCCCAGAAGCAAAAAAAATCATCAAAATATAAATGGATTTAAAAACTGAAATAGGTACCTATAATGGCTATAACTAATTTTTGTAGATATAATTTTTGAATAATCACTGGAAAATGACTGAAAAAAGTAATAAGAATGCCCTAAAAATCAATATAGGTAATGCACTAGGTACATTTTAGATTCTGAGTGGTACACGTAAAATATTTTTAGTTTTACGATGATGTTTATTTGTTTTATATTTTTCTATTGGCAATATCAACCAGAAGACTTGATGTCATGATCTAACTTTATCATGCGTAGGTACCCATTTTCAGTACAAAATTTTATCAGAATGTACTTTGAAAAAGTAAAATGTTGATTTTTAAAAAATACATGAGAAAAAACGATAAAAAAATGATGAAAAATACGAGTTAAAATAATAGTTATTTTCTCATAAATCCCAAAATATTGCAGGTTCTAAACATTTAAAAATTTCACAAAGTATGTATTTTACTCAAGCTTAAAAATATATATATATATATATATAAAAATAGGATTTTAATAATAATTAGTATATATATATATTTTTTTGTATTCAAAATGTTTTAAAATTTGATTTGAGATGATTGAGAATTGATTTGAGTTTCCTATTAATGCGTATTTACCATTATATTTAAAAGATTTTACAAATGTGGATGGAGGTTTTTTGTAATCAAAATTCGATTAACTATAATATATATTAACTATATATTATTATTACTAGGACGTGTCACGTGGTTCTTAGGTACTTTTATCATTTATTACTAAACTAAGGAATAAAAACTATACGATTTAAAGAAAATTTATCAATTGGAACTTAAAAGTATAGGTACCAAATTAATGTTTAAAATTTTAATTTTATATTTTACAACTCACATGACCTATCCTGTAGTCTGTATATATATATATATGTAGTATTTTTTTTAAAGACTGTTCCTGTTCGTCAGCTAGGTAAACGTATACCTAAATATTAAATTTAAAATATTATTCTTTTTCTTTTCAAATAAATACTTTTAAATTATCTAAAAATAATACCAGTATATTTTTTTATATTATATTCATATTACTGTTAGAAATTTAGGAAAAATGTATGAATAGCAAATATATAATGTTGAAAAATTTTTATTTTTATTCGTGATTAATGATCACATATTTTCTATATTACGCAAAATATTTCACAAAAATATTCTAAAAATATCAAAATTAAGTGCATAATATTTAAAAACTTAAAATTCAAATAAAATATTTTGAATAGAGATTATTTACAAAAACACCCCCCCTCTCCCCCAATTTACCAACAGTCCTTTGTATGTTAACTAAGTGATTTTGACATGCATTGAGTAATGAGCATGCCGATCTTAATTGTATGTAAGTTGATGTACTACGGTGTTTATAAGAATAAGCGCCCATTGGGGGGGGGGGGTCATGGAAGGTACATATCTTCCCCAGAGAATTTCAAAAACTTTGTAAAGCTAGATTTCTGTGAAAAATGTGACTAATTTATTTAAGATAATATAAATATGAAAATATTATGTGATTAGATTCACCATTGTCACTATTATGTGGACTTTATAAATATATTTCTTGTATTGTTCCTTATCTGAATTTATAAAATAATTTATTAGAATTTCAAATTGATTCGGGGGATGACATTTTATCAAACCATATGGATTCAGCCTCTAGGAAATGTAAATATGTATCACATAGAATTTGAAATCAAGTAATTCAAATCTATGAAATGTTTTTCGAAACAATTGAAATGCAAAAAAAAAAAAAAAATTACATTTAAAATCATATTTTTTCCAGAAATAAAAATCCAATCATAACCCAACCAATGGGAATTAAATCATAACATTCTTATTTAGGTATCTAAATATTATTATTTAAAAGTTATTTGTAAAATATTGAGCACGAGTCAAATTTTCTATTCTTTTTCCACTAAATTACTTTTTGAAAGGATCAAATCTGTAAATGTAGAATTTCACATTACACCCAAAGAATTGCCTAATAATGGAATACAGTAGAACGCCAATTATTATCCGGGCGAGAAAAGAAAAAGTTTGGTCTTTTAATAACTCGTAAATCGTAATCGTATTTCGTCATTCCACATATGTATATATATATATATTATAATATATATTCCCACAATTAATGCCATTGAAGGACTTAGCTGCTCTAAAGAGAAAATCAACAATGAAGCAGACTAAAATATTATCATTTTTCAAACCTTTGTAATAAATAATGTACATACCAACTACCAAGTCAGTTTTTATTTTTTTTTTTACATTTAAAATATTTATAGTTTGGTCCTTTTCATTTTTATGACATTAATTATTTGTTTACTGTCACAAATGTAAAATTACAATATAAATGTATATATTGGTATATAATACAATGTATTCATATAAACGTATAACTTTTAATGTGTCATATTTCAATTATCCGCATATTTGTCTATCCGGACCACCCTTCACGTTAAGTAGTCCGATTAATTGAAGTTCTATTGTATTGCTAAAGCCGGTAATCAGAATAATAATAATCCCGGAACGATAATCTCCGAAAATGAGTTGGATTATGAATGAAAACGAAAATGATTTGTATCCCCAAATATTTGAAACGGCTATAACTCCGTTAATTTAGGATTTAAGACATTGTTTAGGCATCCAAATTAATTTTAAAAATGTATCTTTTTGAATCCGGTATCAAAAATTAATCGATATTCAAATTTTTAACTCTTTCGGTGCACGTATGTATGATAACTTGGATTTTTTTCAATAGCTTTTTTTGACACTGGATTATTCGAATATGTAATTTTTTTAAACTAATTTTGATGTATCAACCATGGTCCTAAACTCGGATTAAATTGACTGAGTTACCCGTTAATTATAGATTTTTTAATTTAAAACTGCTGTAACTCGATTGCAATTTTAAAATTATGAACATGGTTAATATATCAAAATTAATTTTAAAACTACCTATTTGAATGCGTTGTCAAAAATAAAAGTTGCTTTTTTTAAAAAATTCAAGTTATTGCAAACACGCGTACTGAAAGGGTTAAAATTTAAAAAGCAATTCTTATTTTTGATAGATACATTTTTTAAATTAATTTCGATACTTAAACTATTGTTTTAAACCCAAAATTGAGTTATAGCCACTTCTCAAAAATGTAGGAATTATTATTCCAACTCCATTTTGGGATTATTATTCCGGTATTCGCTAAAACCGGTAGTAAATATAAAAATATTATAATTTATTTTAGTTTGTACTTCCCCTAAAATTTGCCCTATGTGGCCCATGTATATAAGCATTATTAATTGGTAGGTAATCGGAAGAAAACTATTGGGAAAAAACCTAGAGAACGTTGTACCTACACATTTTCAATGAAAAACTTACAATAGCATTTTTCATTTTTATCAACTAACAAATATGTTAGAAACACGAAATAAAAATCAAATTACCAATGTAGCCTTTTTTTCAATATATTCAATTTTTAAGAATTATATAGTTATAGGAAAAAATCAAAGAAATTGATTTTCAACAACTCATAAAATATGTAAAAACGCATAGATAATTTTATTTTTTATTTCATCTTTTTAAGATTTTCTCAAGTTTTTAAAAATAAAAATGTGTAAACATGTTTTCTAACATATATCGCATTTACACAAAAATAAAAAATGGTATTGACACAAAACCATTTTAAAATATATTTAAATATATTCACAAATTGTTGGATTTTCATTTTTCTTAAAATTTCATCTAAAAACCCATTGAGTTTTAGGATTTTTAACAGCTCTTAAATTTTAAGCTCTACCACTTTTACACAGTATATTGGGTAATAAAGTAAATATTTCACCAATAATGCTAATACCTAATTTTTTTGGCACTGTTGTAAGAAAATAAATAATATACAAAGTGATTGATGTTGATAAAACCTTTTGGCAGTGTTGACAATTATGCACTAAAACAAATTACAATTTAGCTTATAAAATTGATTGTTTAGTTTAAAAGATTTATAGATGTTTGAATTATTATAATATGTTATAAATTATATATTTTTATATCACTTTTAAAACTATTGAATGTCAATAGGCAATAGCCTATCAATATTATATTATGATACAGAAAGAATATCTTACTATAATTGTTTCACACTATAATAACTATTAATTATAGCTATTTTTGTTTTATAATTTTTATAATGTTTATAAATTTTCAATGAAAATCTAAGAATATAAGTCAAAATTTTCGATTATATACAATTTTTACTAATAAATAAAAATTATGTATAATACCTAAATACACCTACATACATATATAAAAAATAAATTGTTTTTGAAAATAATTATTCCACGAAAACAATTATTGAAAAAATTCACACAATTGCTAACAGGTTAAATTAATCTTTTTTTCTTATCAATATTGGCGTAGAAGTATTATTATTGCGTACTGCCTACAAATATATAAATTTTTACTAAATTTTACAAGAGATTATTTGTACAAAATTCATCCATTGCCCCATATCCCCCACTAACCTCCCTTATTAACATTGTTTATTGTTGTTATATTCTGTGATCGTACTCTATAAGAAAACAGGTGTGGTACCTGCTTTTTAAAATTTTTTTAGTACTTAACACTTACAAGCATTTAATAATTAATTTTTAAATGTACTTTGATCTCACTATAGTCACACTGCGTTAATATCACATGTATGATTGACAGATGACAGATGATCTCTTGTGATATATAGTAGAGTATAAAATTAAAACTGTCTTTACAAATTGTTGTACAGAACATGATAATAAACATGTTGAAGAATATGATTATTTATCTTCAATTACACATTTTTTTATTTATAAATTACTAATAAGTGTACCTATTTTTAATTGTATTAATATTCAATAGATTTAATTATTTAAACAATGTTTTTAATATTGCCTAATTCAGCAGTTCTTAAACTGTGGTCTGTAGACTTCCAAAGGATTGCGAAACTCATGCTAGTCATATGGGCCGCATAGACCTGGCAACGCTAATTTATTCTTTATATTTCAAAACATAGCTCATTAAGTTGGTAAATTTAAATACTTAGTAAAATTGGCCGACCCTAAATAGTTATGAGAGAAGGCAAAGGAGAAGAAAAAGAAGAATATAATTAGGAAAATAATTAAAATAAATTAATAAATAATTCATTAATTATACGAAACATTTTTGAAAATACATTATATAAATAGATATTTTATGCTACATTAATATTAGAGCTAAAATACCTATTACCAAGTTTGTAAAGGAAAACATTTTCTAGAGAATGCCTTTTTTTAAAATACGGTTTAACAGAAAAGTTAGTGTTTTATAATTACTTTTTTTTTTTTTTTTTTACAATAATATTTTACAAATAAAAAAAAAATGTACCCATTAGATAGATAGAAACAACATTTGAGTATAACGTGGTTTTAATTAATATACAGGGCATTCCAAAATGATTTTTCCATTACAAATTGTTATAGCTCTACAACTGTTGGTCACAGATGAACAACTCGTATAATACTACTGAAAAAAGATCATCAAGTTTTTTTTACTGCTAGTAGATGCCTCTTGGGTGCATCTGAAATGAGTAGTGTGCTTTTGTCAGGTTTTTTCAAGATAAAAAAGTAGATGAAAGGTTTACATTATGCATTGTTTTTCTGACAAAGTCAAATTTCACTTAAGTGGAAAGGTAAACCAATATAATATTTAAATTTGCAACACCACCGAACCATTGTATATAGAAGGGACTCGCTGAAAATAAACATTTAATGTGCAAAATGTGCAATGTGTTGGTCGTCATCTCGGAAAAAACTGAGCACAATATTTGTTCCATATACACCTAGTAGACTTTACTAGCAATGAAAAAGATTTATGATCTGCTCTTTCAATAGTATGTTCATGGGTCGTCCACTTGTAACCAATGTTTATGGAGCTATAATAGTTGGTAATTGGATAAATAATTTTGGAATGCCTTGTAATATATAAAACAGTATTCCATTATTAATATAATAATATTTATATAGGTAATATATTTTTTTTTAATCACTTCCGTTGTCTACACTCTCTAGAACTTTTGATTTGAGAGTGTCAGACTTAAGGGGATTAAAAAATCATTAAGAGGTTGTGTATGGGCAATTATTTGTGTGTTTGGGTAATTAGTATTTGATCTTTAGTGTGTATAAATAGTAAATACATTCGATATAATTATGATGGTGTGTTCATTCGTACACACAGGCACATGTTAATAAATACGACTACTGTACTAAATTCCATTTCTATCATACAGATTGTTCTAGTGATATGATAAAGATTCTGAAAATTGATCTGAATTTGCCGTGAAATCTGCGTTAAAAAGACTTTCCACTTTTTAAATTTTTTCCTTGATTTTTACAAAGGTTGAATATGTCCGAATATATTAAAAATATTAAATATATAATAATTGTAGGCGGACTTGGGACTTACGGAGAAAAAAATTTAAGTTGTGGGATAGTCGATCTAAAGTAGATATTACAAAAAATTTAGATCAATTTTTATAATCCTTATCACATCACTAAATTCATCGATATGTTGAAAATATAAATGGTCTAAATTGCTATGTTACGTGTGTAATAGAGAGAAATAATCACCGCTTCCATTCTTCATAAGAGGATGTGACACACCCATTTTAGCGTTATTTAAATATGTTCATACTCTATAACTACAACTTTCTCTCTTAGTAATCTCAGAGTCAAAATTTATAAAAAATATAAAAGATAAGAATATTTACTATGCCGTAGCGTGGAGTTTTTTTAAGTTATACCATAATAAAAAATGGTACTGACACATGACTACTTTTAAAATATAATTAATTATTTTTAAATTATTGAATTTTAATTTTTCTTTAAATTTTATAAAAATTGCATAAACAAAACCCCTTAAAGTGGGTGTGTACTGTGTAGCGTCCTCTTTAATACAATTATTAAAATGAATATTGTTTTACAAAATCATTTTATAAACAGATTATTATAGTTATACTTATTTATATTGAATATAATTTATTAATTTAACATTTTCATTATTTAAAATAGAAAAAATATATATAAGTTTAAAACAAATTTATTTAAACGTATTAATTACATTATAATGCTATAGATTTTCACTACTATGAATAAAATATATTACATCATTTTAATCCCAGTAATGAACTTTTCCAGGAAGAGGCAATTTTGATGAGTTTGTAGATTCTATCGCTGGTAACCTATAAAAATGAATAGCATTATTATAGATATAATACAAAGTGTTTATAAAATGAATACCAAAAATTCATTCACATACTTAGTGGGGTGACATAATGATGAAAGTTTTGAAATTTTTTTTTACCTTAGTTTTCAAATTGTAATTCATATATATTGAGATAAATATAAAAATAAATACACCATATTTCCTGTAAAATGCTCATACAAATCGTCACATAATTTTTCCTCATAATCACCTATATTTTAATGTATTGACGCTCAGTGTCACCATGATGAAAAAAGTGATGTGGCATATTAATACGTATAAGCAATTTTCAGAAATCATAATGGTATAATTTATTTATTGATGTCTACATATATGTATGGACATCAAAATGTTTGAAAAGGCGAAAATAAAGGAAAATAATGTAACATATAGATTTGTATGAGAATTTTTGAGAAAATATCATTGTCTATTTATGTTTTTTTTTCAAAACACTGGTCATTGTATCACCCCACTGATTATGTGTGTGAATTTTCAGTATTAATTTAATTGGGTCAAGTTACAATAATCTTATTCAAATAAAAAAATTCTAACATTTTGACATTATTGATAGGTTTTTGAACATGTCTCAAAAACAAAAACAAAATCATTTAACTATAGCTGAAATGATAAGATTGATAGAGAAAGGTAACAGGAAAAAACAAGATATTGCAAAATAATTCAATATTCCACCAAATATGCTGTCAACATTTTTTAAAAATAAGGAGATATATAAAAAAAAAAAATTGAAGACTTATTATATATTGATGATAATAAAAGATTGAAACCAGCTAAATATCCAAATTTGGAGGTATGTTTATTCAAAAAATTTACTCAATGCAGAAATAAAAATATACTTATAAATGTAACAATACTAAAAGAAAAGGCAGAATATTTCGCAATTAATTTAGTTATTCTAATTTTAAAGCAAGTCAAAGCAACCAAGGAATTTGGAAAACCGTCATAACTAGAATACAAACTTTAATGCCCTAAAAAATAAGAAAAATGTCTGAAAAATACAATTTAATGCCTTAAAAAGTTACAATATTAAAAAATTCACTAAAACTTACATTAAAATTGTATTTAAATTCAATAAAAAAAAATTCTGAGCAGTTCTGTTTAATATTATTAAAAAAAATTTTAAATTAGTTTTTTTGACATTATCCTGTATTGTACATAAAGGTATCAAAGCTATGCTATATTATACTATAGCTCTGTATTATTTATATTAGGGATATTATTGATATTATCGAAACTTTGAGAATTACTAAAAACGTAGGTACTAAAAAATAAATAACTAATTTACAAAACAAGAAAAATATTTTTAATATATTAAATTAAATATATGTTATTATTACTTTTTATTCTATGCTAAATTGTAAATATTATATTTATTTATTCATACTCAAAGCACACAAAATATTTTAAATAATGGAAAATGTTCTAAAAATGTCCAAAAATGCTTTAAAAACTCAAAATGTTAAAAATGCAAAATAAAAGTTTCAATGTATAATGTATAATGTAACTTTTTGAATATAAACATGAATTGAACAAACTCTTAAAAACAAAAACGACGATTCGATTAATCAGTGCTGACATACATTTCTTGAAAAAGTGTATAAAACATCAAATAAAACCTACGTTTGCAAGAATAAAAAATACATAAAAAATACAAATATGAACTACTCAAAATCAATAGATTTTGCACAAGAAAAATATTTAAGATTAAAAATAATTAATCATTATCAAAACAGGATTAAATAAGAAACACAAGCCTATTTATTACATTTAAAATTATCAAAAGACCTACATCATTCACAATGAGATATTTTTCATGAGAAAATTACTAATGTAGTAGGACATTAATTCAAATCCAAAAAAAATATTTATATGAAAAAATTTAACAGTCTCATTTAAAAAGAATAAAATAAAGGAATATAATATAATATAATATTTCAAGAATGAGAAAAAGATCTAGTAAAAAATACACAGGTGAAACATTTATAAAAAATGGATTTAATATTTTACATTAATTAGGTAAGATTAAAAATGAGTTTTGTTTAAATTAAAACACATTTAGAAGAAATTATAGTAGGAATAGAATCTGGAATTAAAAATATACATTTTCAAAATCAAGTTATAGCCAGAAAAAAATGTTTTAAATTCATAAAAAAGAATAAAACATTAAATAAAATATCGATAAAAAGAAAAGAAATCTGTTTATTATTATTATTATTAATCCAAACTATTCAAGAATTAAAGAAGACACATTGTTTTGATCTTTAATCCGACAAAGGGAATTCTATCGTAGTCTTAAGCAAAAATGACTATACCGAAAGTATGATTAATTTGATAAATACAGGTACATATATCAAATTGAAAAAGAATCTATTAAATAAAATGATTTGAGAATGTACCAACACTACAAAAAATTCAAAATTAATAATTGAAGAAAAATATAGGTTCTCTATTAAAATTCAAAATAAATGAGTAGTATAGTATACTATAGTATGAGTATAACCGATAACAACTAAAAAATAAAAAGAAGTATGAAAAATCAAGAAACTGATAGATTTCTTATAGTAGAACATTTTTTAGAATATAATCATAATATAAAAACAATCAAAATTATTAAGTCATAAATAATCAAGAATTAAATATAAGAGAAGCAATAGAAATATCGAAAAATAAAAATAATTTGTTAATCTTTTTAACATAACAATAGAATAATAAAACCGAGACATGACTTATAGTGTGATGACATCTTACGCAGGAACGCACATTATATAATGGCAATTTATGCGCTAATACCGCTCAGTCTGTGTTTTGCACAGAAGATGGCAACTTTATTATAGAAATACATATTTGCTAACAATAAAAAGTAAATTTTTGTGGATTTGAGTTTTATTTTATTTATATAAATTACCCTACATCTCTGATGTATGAATCGAATTTTGTACTTCGAAAGTATATATCTCGAAATGCTACAGCTAAACTACAACCAATGGATCAGGGAATAATACAAAATGTCAAAACATTATACTGCAAAGAAATTATTTTAAATATTGTTAACGACATTTATGAAGGTAGACCATGTTCAATAAATTTATTATAATTTATGTACATGTATGAAAAATTATGGTAAAAAGTACAATCAAATACAATTATCTATTATTTAAAAAAATCTGGATTCTATTTTAATGAAGAGATGTGTGATGGGGATATATATATTTAGAAAATAATAATGGTGATAATGGTGAATATGATTTTCAAAATTTAGCAGATAAACTTAATATCGATCAACAAACTACATTTAAATTGTATGCTACAATCAATGATAACATTATAGTTAGTGGACTGTTAACTGATAACAATCATGGTTATAAATATATCAAATAGAAGTGATTCCAAAAATGACGAGTCTCAAAAAAAAAACTTTAAATATTATTACAGCGAACCAAACAATGTCATCATTATAAACTGTAAGATAATTTGTTGAATCTGTTGAAGGTGTGGATACTTCTATATTCAAAGTATAAGGAAAATTAGAAGATTATGTTAATAAACAGTATAAAAATAAATAACCAAATATTTTCCCACTGTATAATAGGTACCACAGTCTTTTTTTAAAATTTTTTTATAATATTACTAACTACTATTTGGAACTATTTAGAAAAAGCACATCGATCAGTTATTAGTAAATAAATCAATACCTATAAATAATACAGATTCTTTGATCCCTGCTAGTAACATAAATGTAGGCTCGGAAAAGACCCAAATAATTTCCAACCAAGATCCTAACGACAAAACGATAAAACCCCCAAACCAATATTACATCTAGGAGACTGCCTCAGCAATATTCCCTGGGTTAAAACGAATAATATAAAATAATTAAAATAAACAATAACACTTAGCAATTATGTATTATATTTTAGAATATTGTTATTAACATAATATTGTTATTATTAAAATTTTTTTTAAGGAAAGATATGTTGCATATTCAGTATTTCAGTATTATTAGTATTAAATGACATAAGTGGTAGGGATTGTCTACCGGTTAACGTCCAATTACTGTATATTTTATATTTGCATCATTATTACAATTTGTGACATTAAAAATATAAGACTATATTATATTTTTATGTTTTATTCATACTAATAAAATATTCAACAATAGTATAATATTTTTAATAGAATAAATAATACAATATACTTTTAGATATTATTTAAAATATATAATTACTTTGCATTTTCAATTTGTTTGGTAATATTTTCAACTACAATCACTGGTGGTTTAACTTCCCTGCGGCCATCACGTGCATAGTAATAATTATTAAAAACTGTATGATGAGGCCCTCCAGGAACATTTGGTGGGGGTTGTGTGGGTGAGGATACATCATCCACCATTCTAACATTTGGTTTAAATTTTCGCTGTAAACAAATGTAAAATAAATTACTAATACCATTTACAATTATATTGGATTAATACAATTAAATCCTGGTATCCCGACATACCAATTGTTGAAAAGCATAATAAACTTTCAGGAAACCAAATAACTTAAGATTCATTAAAATTACATTTGGATGGATGCTATGTGGGTAAAAGGGAATAAGTCAATTTTGGCCATTTTTCGATTATTACATCATCTTGAAGAGAAAAAAACAGGCGTTTTCATTTCAAAATTAAAGTTTTATTATCTTAAATTGTCTGTGAAAATAAAAGAGTAAATACAATGTATTGTAGAAATAAAGTTATTTCTTGAAAACTAGTGATTTCTGACTTATTACCTTTTACCTGCCTACACCATCTATTTATATAACTGAAAGGGAATTTTATAAAATCAATATAATAATGGTAGTTTTTATTGTCATTTTATTTTCATTGAGTACAAACAATTTGAAATACTGTGTTGAAAACTTGAAATAAATTTTAATTCAAATGATTTAAAGATTTAATTGTATTTAAAAAAACAATTTTCAACAACTAAATTATAACTATTTTATAACACTTCTACATATATTTTATAATATTTAATAATATCAAATAAGTACTTATAATTTGAATCGCTTGTATCATTATTATACTAATTAAAATTATTATAACTTAAAATCATTTATTATTGTATAATAATTTTTCTCTACTTGTAAAACATATAAAGCACCACCTAGGTGTACAATTTATAGAATGCATAAAGTATGGACAGACCATTTATATTGTTAACAAAGTTTTGTATAATTTAATTATAAAAAGTTCTGTATATGTAATATAACATTAATGTACTACCTGATGTACTATAATATATCTGATATTTTTAATGTATTGGAAATATTTGCAAATAAACTATTTTAAGTTTTAATAAGACAATGTCATGTAATTTTTAATGGGTTCTGTAAAGGCAGTTTTCAAGAAATTTTAAGAAAAATAAAAATAGAATAATTTTAAATTATCTAAAGTAGAAATTACATAAAAATAGGATGGGGGTAGAAAACTGATAGATTTGTTAACAATATTGTTTATAAATTTAGCTTCTTAATTACAACTACAGCTCCAGAAAATATTTTTCTAGTAAAATAATTTATTTTTCAAGACAATAAATGTGTGGAATCCTCTCAAAGGAAAATGTTACTATTTTTTTTCATCAAATATATCATGGCACGGCCCTCGGGTGACGATCACTTATCGTCAGCCACGGACCGCATAGTTTTTTATGAAAACCACCAGATCGCAGAAACATCTCCCCTGTGACGCCTGTGTTGCTACCGCCGTATGGCTGGAGGGAGCAAGTGGGAGTGTCGACGGCTGAACCAGTCGATCCATCTGCCATATGACTAGCTTCGTTCCATGCTTTGGCTGAGCACTGCCGAGTCTCGGTTCAGATCATCATTGTATATATATTTCTCATTCGTTGATTATTATTATTTTTTTCATTCATTCTCACCACACATATGCATCAGTATACATGTGTTGCAACATGTATGCTGCTTTTGTAAATAAACGCCCTCAGGCATTTCACCTTTTTAAATTATGTGTTATGTGTTATAAATTACTCGGTATACCTACCTACCCATACCACACTGGCTCATTTGGATAGCAGCGGACGGTGTCAATCAATACTGGTTGATACACTACTATCTTAAACTTTTATAATCATGTCATGTCTATTTAAACCAGGCTTGGGTAAAATACTTTTTAAAAGTGTTTTGAATAGATATTCCGAATACTTCCAAAAGAGTATTCAGAATATATATTCGAATACTTCACGATAATTGTATTCCCTAAGAATTTGAAATAAATAATAAATACTTTTAGGGTACATTTTTTTACTATATTTCAATAACAAAAACAGTACCTAATTATAAAATTTTTCTTTTCCTTCGCCAATCGGCCATAATAGTCCTACACTTCCACTTAACACTATCACCTGAATTTTCTTCATATCACAGGCCTAAATATATAGGCTTATATATATATAAATATTTAAATAAAATTGCATATACTAAAATGTAAAAATCTCGTTCAGAAAATGTGTATTATATGTGTGTTAAGTAACTAATTAAAATTAACTAACTTTTTCACTTCATTTTAACTTTTAACTCGTTAATACCCAGCTTAGATTTCAGGATTTATTTTTTAGGGTTTATTTATTAGAGGATTTGATTGATTAATTAATGTCTTGTATATTATTTTATTATACTTACACACATACTACTAAAAAGTCTTGTGAAACCGAGCAAGCAAAACCAGATTGACTAAATGGAAATATTAATAAAACATTATGATCACAATTTTTGGAAATGAACAGAATAATGTACATGCAAATCACAAAAATTTGAATTTCATGTTACTGGAAAACTTTAAACACTGTGAACAAGAGCAAGATAAACAAAATGTAATATTGAAAAATGGAGAATAACAAATAACATAAGATGTGAAAGTGGAAAGAAACAGGAAACTGACCATTTATTAAATTGTACATTACTGGACAGTAGATGCACACAAAAAGATCTAATGCAATTGACTAAATTAAATTACAGTGATTACAATTCGCAATACTGGGCAAAAAAAAAAAATTTGAACATTCAGACTGACATAATACGAAGTTTGAAAATGAAAATAAAACGCAAGTTAACAAAGAATATTGTATTAAAAATATAATATTTTGAATCATTTTAATTTTACTAAACACCACTACAAAGAATATATATATTTCTTGATGAAAGTGCATACAAGAAATGTCGGTCTAAAGAGGTATAGAATCGGGAACGATAGAGTACTTTTCCTTCTCTAACACAATGTAAACATACCAAAAGGTTGAAAACAAAATAAAATGATCATGTTCTTTTATCCTCATATTTAATCCGAAAATCTATATGAACTCAGATACAAATGGAATATAAAAGTAAGTATATCTTAGATTATGATTATTATTATCTAGTCACTAGTGCATTTTACTTACTCCACCCAAAAGCGTTCTTAAAGCCGAAATGAAACCTGATGGTTTGAACTGGGAAGGAATTAAACTGTTCACGTTGGCCATTTTGAAAACAGTTGAGTATTTATCAATATGCTTGTAAATTATCCAAAAGAATAATATTTTCGAAAAAAAATAATCTACTCGTTAATATTTTTTTATCTGTGTTATCACTTTTTGACACAGGACACCTTGAATATATTATGATAACGAAGAATCATATTTTGTCTATATATTATACCATAGAATTTCGGACCGTGGTATAGATCGATATAATATAATATCGATCTTTTTGTACACAACCGTGGTATAAACCACTTAATTTTTTATATCAAATTTCAATATTTCTGAATTGGATAACATTGTCTTTCCTCCAAACCGTTAATACAATACATATTATATTAAAGAATTTGTTATTTGTTGTTTAATACGTTTTGTACTATTTGACGGACGACGTTATTTGTTTTAAAAATGTTTATGAATTCTAAACGAAATCGCGAATCGTACAACTGTGAATCGTTATTTAATTTGTATTATTTGATCGATGCTTTAAAATTATTGTTATTTTTGTATAATTCGTTCAATAATATTTGTAGAATTAAATATTTTACTTTTCTTTTGACATTGTATATTTAACTCTTAAGAGTCATAATGGTATTCCTATGTATGGTCCGAGATTGCCGAAATTCCAATAAGTTTCTTAAAGTGAAGGAGTGTACATTATTTAGTCTCCCTAAAGATGTAGACCGGTAAGTTTGTGTTTCTTGAAAATACACTTATCAGTACTTTTATTTTATAATTTAATATTTTTAACATTTTAGTTGTGAAGATTGGTTGATAAATTGTCAACGGCAAGACCTAAACATCAAACCAATCGATAAACTTCATAAGAATTACCGTGTTTGTGTGGATCATTTTACGAATAATATGTTCTCTAGTCCAGAACGGAATAGACTATTGCCAATGGCTGTTCCTACAAAATTCAGTAATTTAAAGTACCTAATATGTGTATTATCCTATTCTAATGTATTTTTTTATTATTTTTTTAGTATTGAACTATGATAATGAGTCTATGTCTAGTATACCTATAGTGTATAATTTCAAATCAACCTCCACACATATTCCATCAACATTCGAACAGTCAACTTCTTCTACTTGTAAGTTTATTTCGACCAGTCTAATTTACTGATTTACTGATGTACAGCTGATTCGCTATAAAATATCCTGTATAATCCAATGGAGCTTAAACTTGGTGAAAATTGGTGACGAATCAGCTAATTTGATAAGTATTCTTATAAGGTGCTAAATCTGTGATGGGTAAGCAGGAACTTTGGTTGCCCCTTTTTTCGATAAGTTTATGTAGGGTGGGTTTACAGCTCTCTTAGAGTTGTATGAGTGTGTTTAAAATATTCTCACCATGTTTAAACTCTTATTGGATCACTATAGATTATTTTATAATGAATCAGCTATAAATCAGTAAGTCAGTAAATTAGGAAGCACAGTTTATTTAATCAAAGATTTAATCTATTGAAAAGTTTATTTGGTCATTTTTTATGCTAGAAATTATAGTACTTTCGAAATTTGGAACAGGGATTATAAAGTTAAGAGGACATTATACACTCATTTTTAATAGGCAGTTTAAAGAAATTTTTAGAAATTTAGAAATATAACAATTTAAAAATATTTAAGTACCTACAGGGTGCGGCAAATCAACAGTGCAGTTTTGAAAGGTTGGTACATTCCATGTGGGGGGGATAGTACAATTGTGATGGTCTCATTTTGTCGGGCGGGCCATGCTGTTATCAGTCATTACCATGGTTTGGTCTGGTGAACAACGGGACTTTTCCGTCTGTACGTTTTTTGAAAATGGTCGTTTATTCGTCACAACTCAGCAAGCTTTCTGTCTGCACTTTAACCTTGCATGTCATGATACCGTCCCACACCGTAATGTAATCATGAATTGGGTGCGTACATTTGAAGAAATTGGTTTTACATTAAAACCTAGGGGTTCAGGAAGACCCAAAACGGCAAGAACATCCGAAAATTTGAGGAGAGTGAGAGAAGCTCTGTTGTGTAGTCGCCTATGCGTTCTGCCTGGAAGCATTCAATTGCATTTGGCATTGCTAACCGCTCAGTAAGGAAGATTTTTCCTCAAGACTTATTCTTCCACCCCTACAAGATTATGATTGTCCAAGAGTTGAGTCCACCCGACTATGAAAATCGCATGAATTGCACAAAATAAGTGTTGAACCGGGTCCATGTGAGGTCAACATTTTTCAGTAATGACGAGGCTTGCTTTCATCTCAGTGGAGCAGTAAATAAACAAAATTTTCGTTATTGAGCAGAAAATAATCCACTGAAAATTCACGAGAGACCTCTTCACTCCCCAAATGTGACCATGTGGTGTGCAATTTCAAAATTCGGGGTGATCGGACCTTATTTTTTTGAAGAGAATGGACAAACCGTAACTGTCAACGCTCAATATTATGTTTCAATGTTGGACAATTTTTTTGAACCACAATAAGAAGAGCTAATGAAAGAAACAGATATGGGGGACATCTGGTTCCAACAGGACGGGGCTACGGCACTTACTACTCGAGTTTCAATGACGAAGCTGTAACAAATGTTCCTTACGCACCTCGTTTCTCTGAGGAGTGATTTGAGGTGGCTAGCTCGCTCATTAGATTTGAGCATTTGTGAGTTTTTCTTGTAGGGCTACTGCATGTGATGTACTGCAAAAAATCAAATAAATCTAATTTCTGTAAGTTGCATAGTTTTTTTTTAATAGCTTTTCTAAACTGCACTGTGTGTTTTACTACACTGTACAATTTAAAAATAATTTAAAATTGGTCCCATACCATTTTTGATTGTTGTGTAATCACAATAAAAAAAAAAAACATATTTACACAAAACTGTTTAAACGGGCTGTTAAAATGATTTTAGAATAAAAACACTTATTATCAAATCAATAAAGTTTCAGATTTTAATTTATTACTTTAAAAAAAAGTTATTGTAATTAAGTTTATATTTTTCATTTTTTTTCAATATTAATAACTAGTATGCATGAAAGAATTCACAATAGTGAAAAGTCTGTGTGGAGAAACTAAAGAATTTTATGGCCAGAGTAGGAACACATCAGGGTTTGGCTTGAGTCCTTACTTATTTTCCCTAGTAATGGATGAGATAATAGAGGATATACAAGGGTGAGATATGATGGTGTATGCTGTTTTCAGATGATATAGTGCTGATAGGATACAGTCCTGAGGAAGTGAATGATAGGCTTGAAGAGTGGAAAGACTTTTGAAAGTAAAGGACTAAGGATTAGTAGGGGTAAAACAGAATATTATATAGTATAATATTGGCAAAAGAAAGGTAAGAAATAAAGTTGAGTAGGGATTTAGTGGGAAAGGTTGAGAGGCTTAAGTATTTAGGGTCTGCTGTACAGAAAGATAAGGGTTTCAAAAAGGATATGAAACACAGGATTATGTGTGGATAAAGTGGAGAGAAGCATCAGGTGTGTTGTGTGACAAAAGAATCCCTATTAGGTTAATAGGTAAAATTTATAAGGCAATGGTGAGGCCTGCAATGATGTATAGAACAGAATGATGGACAGTAGATTGGAGGATATAATAGAGAACAACTAGGTTACCGTGTATCTTTTAATCATTTATTTGATTAATTTACTAATTAAAAAGTGTGAAATTAAACATTTATTGGTTTTATAATTATGACATTAAATTAAATATAAAAGATTAGATCAAAATCCTTCTAATCATACAAACAGAAAATTATTGCATGGAACTAGTATATTTTATATTTTAATAAACCAATAAAGCTTATTTAATTATTATTTATTTTGATTATTTATTAAGTATTTAACTTTCCATAATATTTATGTGAACATTTTTTTCTTATGTGTATTATTTTATTGTCATTTCATAGACTATGAAGATAATGAATTTCCACGTTGCAAATTGGCTATAGATAGTGTCTATAGTTTAGCTGGTATAAATAATGATCATTCGTTTTATCACAAATCGACCGACACAATAAAACAAGGATGGACTACCACAAGTAAGTTTAATTATTTTCTGTAATATTTACAATAGTCAAAGTTTCAATAAAGTACAGTTGATCTCATGCATGACAATAAAAATGCATTAATAAAATAATTTTCCAATTGAAACAATTTTTATAAAATTGTTAAAGAACTTAATTGCCATTTACAAATTTTATATATTTTATTATATGATGTATAACTGAAAAATCACTATAAATTTTTTTTTTATGTGACCATGACTTTTTAAAAACAAATATACTATTACTAGGGAACGGATTTATATGCACTAAAAACAAAATATGTTTTAAAAAATACTATAATATGCCGTAACAACTTGTGTTTATGCACCACCTATAATTTTGAAAAATACAAAATATTTTAATGCAATATAATAATACAATATTTTTTTAAGTCTTATATACATATGATTTATATTTACTGACCATAATGATATTATGCAAATACCTTGTTTAGTGTGTACCTATAGCATATAGGTACAGTGCACTAGTACACTATATTCACTATTTATGGGTTGTCAACATACACCACAACACATCATGAGGCGTAGATTGAAGTAGTTGTATAATTGTAACGATTAACAAATTTAACCGGTGCGGCGTACCAACGTCTTAGCCGAATATTTACGATGGTGCACAACCAAAATGTGCTCCATTTGCTTATACGCATTTGATTTACATTCTCACTACTCCAATAATTTGTTTAATAATATATTGAATGGTGGTGTATAAATGAGATGAGTACCATTCAGTGGCCTGCAGTGAGTGAGTCTGTTGCCTATGACGAGTAAATATCACGGTGACTCGAGTACCGGAGTACAGTGCACAACATAGTGGTATTTAGGTACTTATATTTCATCTTCGCTGATCGTGTTATCAATAATCCAAATTATCCTGTCTATGAATTATCATAAATTTTTTTCTTTTTGTTGGTCTTTTAAATTTATTAATTTTAAACCAATGTAGGTACGTGTTTTTATTAAAGTAAAAAGTGTGCATAGTGTGTAAGTATGTTATTAAATTTTAAAATTAAATAAAAATTTTTGAACAAAATTCAGTTTTTTCAGAATTCTATTGGGTTTTCTCACAAAGCTAAATTTTTCATCATTAACTTATTATTCATTCCTATTTTTTCATGTTATTTGCTATTGTGTAATATTTTATAAATGTGCACCACCAACTATTTTACCCACGAGTCGCTACTGATAATATGCATTTAAAATTGACTATAATTGAAAAAAAGTTATTAAAATCAAACAAAATTATTAATTAATTTCATTGTCTTCTCCGATCGATTGATTCGTCTTTGACTGTTCATCATTTTATTGATATTAATTGTAGACTGTTGATAAAATCTACTTTATTATATGTTGGGAAGTTATGAAACTCGTAATTTTAAAATGGTTTTTATTAAAACTGTAATTTGACAAACTTTTACAGCTGGAAATAAGAATACTTGAAAATTTAAGTTAAAAACAAAAAAATTACAAATATGTATTAAATATCCAAAAAAGTTAAACAAAGTTAATAAGTTAAAAATATGTAAAATAAAATTGGTCATTATGTATAAACTATCGGCTATGATTTTTTTATTCATTAAATTTAACAATATAGATGAATATAACAAACATAAAATTTTAAAATACCAATACAAGTATTATACATGTAAAGACGACAATTTCAATAAAAAAAAATTCCTATGTATTTTTCAATGTTTTTGATTTATATATACAATATGTTTCTGTAATATTACTTGTAATTTCTTGTTAAACCAATGTGCTCATACATTTGAGGTAAAACATGGGGCTTATCCTCAAAGTAATAATTTTGTAAAATAGTAAAATACAGGCTATATTATGTTATCATGCCATGATAATTACAAGGAAATTTTTTTCTTCCCAGTAGGATAATATTATTTTATCCTGCCACCAATCAATGGTAAAATACAAAATAATTAAAATTGTATGTATTGTGTGTACTATTATTGTATACTGTATACCGTGTAACTGTAATGTTTGTTGTAGTGGGTAGTGAAGAAGAAGACATTTTGTGTAACAATTTGTCTTTGGCTAACAGTATAACTAATGTAAATAATGACCACTCCTCTAACAAAACAATTGTCATTGGAACTCCACCAAAACAAAAATTAATATCTACCACATGTAAGTTTATACCATCTTTATTTTCACCTTAAGTAAGTATTTTAATAAATTTTAATTAATTACAAGTATGTCTCACCAATTATTTTTAGCAGTAAAATTATATCCACACAAAACAAGCCAAAAAGTATTATTAAAATTTTCAAGTTTAATTATCTATTATGTATATATATCTATATTATATCTATAAATGTATATAGAACAAAATTTAAAAAACAATTCTATTGGCTCTTATTAAAATAATAATTTTCAAAAAAGTAGTTTTTATCTTAATTAAAAAGATGATTTTATATTACTGTCTTTGAAATATTGTCATCTACACATTTTGTAATGAGATTTTAAGTCTAAAACAATTTTATAACGTATATTTATTTATTTTGTATAAATATATTTTTTAACATAGATTAAAATTGCACAATAATAAAATGTAATGAATAACAGACCACTTATCAATAACTTTTAAAATGTATTTCAACTTTTGTCAATCAATTTTTAACTCCTTAAATACTAGGATAGTCTATGTAAGTATTAGGAGTTATAATAACTTAAATATGTATAATTTTTTGTTGATTTTCTAATTACCATATGATTCTAATTAGCTATATAAACGTATGTATATTAACGTATATTCAATATATTTTGTTTTACTCCTACTAATCCTTAATCCTTTGATTTTCAGAGCTTCCCTCCATTCTTGAAATCTACCATTCACTTCTTCAGGATTCTCTCCTACCAGCACTATATAATTTTTAAACAGCATGCTGCCTAGTGCCTTACCCTGTATTTTTTTTGTTATTTCATGCATTACTCGGGGAAATAAGTCAGGATTCAAAACTGAACCCTGATGCATTCCTATACATATGACTAATGAAACGGCTAACCCGCTGTCAGGCTGGTACCTGTTACCTTATCACTTAGGCTATCTCCACACCCAACTACAGAAATTCCTCTCACTGGTTTTCTCACATATATCTAATATTGAAAAACTCTTTTTATTCTATTTTGGATTTCTCATACCTTTTGACAAACTTTTTGCCAACTGTCGACCAAGCGCAACTTCAATTAGTCACCTTGTACGATAGGTATGAGGAAATCGTAGAAGTATTCTGAACACCCCTTCACAGGGTAAAGATATATATCATAATAAAAATATAATATTGTGACACATCACATATATCATATTATAATATAGATTATCATACCATAATAATATTATCAAAAAATAGTTTTCTTCAATATTATTTTAACTCATAATTAATCAATAATAAAGTACAAAATAATTAAAATTTTTTTTAAAATGTGTTCTATTTCTATTCTATTTTGATTTTTGTTATAATGAACTATGAAGAATAAGGAATTCCTTGTAGTAATTTGTCTATGGATAATAGTATAACTTATGTAAAACATGATCACTCATTTTATAATGAATCATTCACCATACATACTCCAATAAAACAAATATAACCATCTTCCACTACTTGTATGTTTATATCATTGTTATATTTTTATTAGTCATATTATTTGATATTTGGAGTTTCAATAAAATACAGTTGATTAAATTACAGTGGATGTACCATATAACACCATACCAATAATTTTTAGTAGTAGAAATATGTTCATGCAAAACATATAAAACGACATTAATAAAATGGTTTTTAAGCTAGAAAATATATTTAAGTACTATATTAATGTGATAACATTTTTAACATTTTTCCAATTTTGAACTATTTATAGAAATTATGGATTTTAAGTTCTGAAAATTGAATACAGAGTTAACTTTATTATTACACATCATTTTAAGTAAATTTGAAATGCATTGTAAAATCCTGATTTTTGAATGTGGAATCTGTGGATTGTTTTAACTTTAAATAATTCAAAATAAATACATATGTATTATATAATTAAATATATGTGTAATCGTAATTTCTAGTAGCTATCAGGTGTGAATACAATAGGTAATATGGGAGCAATAATAATAATATCCTCCTCGCAAAAATAAAATCTCAAAAAAACTGGAGTAAAATAATTTTCTTGATTTTGAATTTTGAGATACAATAAGAATTGATCAATGTACATCTTAATAATACAATTTTATCATTATATTAACATACCCTACATTACAGTTATGAGAAAAGCTTTTAAACAATATGATAATAATATTTTATCTAATTCTGATTTTTATAGTATTGAAGAACTGTAAAGAAAAGGGAATTCCGTGTAGCAGTTCATCCATAGAT
Organism: Pemphigus obesinymphae; assembly: GCA_025469235.1. Lineage (NCBI taxonomy): Eukaryota > Metazoa > Arthropoda > Insecta > Hemiptera > Aphididae > Pemphigus > Pemphigus obesinymphae. The sequence continues at coordinate 7,667 of JAIPRL010003243.1, read as the reverse complement.
AATAATATACCTGATGTAAATAATGACTGCTCATCTAATAACAAATTAATTACCATACAGACTCTATCAAAATATAAAAATCAAGAACAGTCGTCTTCTACTACTTGTAAGTTTATACTATTGATTTAATATTTTTAGTTACATTATCTAATATCTATACTCTATCCCAAATAAGAGTTCAAGTTCAATTTAAGTAAATGTTGTATTGTTGATTTGTCTCTTCATCATATAAAAATGTTCCCCAAACTTCTTCAGAATAATATAAAATAATTAGGTTCAAAATAAATGGGTACGAAACATAACTAATTTGATGTTTTTTGGAGTATATTAAAATTAATTTTTCGGGATTTCTCTGTTCATATTGTATTGAGATACAAGCAATTGGTGTTAAAACATAATCAAAATAATCTTAATGTGCTGTATTATAGAGTAGAATATTTTCAAATTTTCTTTAAGAAAAATAAAGCATTGAAACTTTGTCCCTACTATAAACAATATTTCAGATTCAACTATATTAACTTCTCTCCCCACTCCAATTAATTCCTTAATAATTAATTTTATACTTGATGGTTTCCTAATTTAATTTGTACCACCATATTTTTATATTATTATTATGTCATTTCTATTTTATTTTAATTTAAAATTACTACATAATTAATTGTTGAGCCGTAATATTTAAAATTTTGAAAAATTTAACTTCAAGGAAATGTTGCATGTTAATGTATATTGCATATATATATATCGTATATTATACATTATACATATACACCTATACTCGCTGAGGTTTAAGAGTGAAACCCATTTTCGGATGAAAACTCGTTTTCCATGCACAGGTTTCAATTATACAGCGATACCCAAAATAACACAGTATACCATATATGTGTATATAGGTCGCCACCTGCATAACAGGTTTCACTATTAAACCTCAGCTAGTATAGACAATATTTATTATGTAAAATAATATGATTAATCCTTTCGAATATATGACGTGCAGCAATTCATGAGTTTCATCCAAATCTGGCATTGAAAATGTGTTTCCATTAAAAAAAAAAGTTATTAAAAGTATTAAAAATATGAAAATTTTCCAAAATATGTACTTCCACGTATCTTCTACCTTTATCGAAAAACTCGATAAAACTGCAAATTTGAGGCCATCTGAAAGAATTATTTAGTGCTACTTTCTAAATAGAATACAGTACATATATATTAATACCTATTTAAGTAGGTACTTTGTTGTGCAATGAAAATAATTTATTATCATTTACTTCTCAAGTTTATAATATTGCATATAAGTAATAGACATTTAGGTATAATTGATTATACAATAATATGGATTTTATTACCTATAGAAAATATTGATTGCCTCAGTCAAAAATAAAGAGATACAAGATTTTTAGTAGATCCTTGCATTGTTATTATAGGGACATATTATGTTTATCTGTTCAGGCATGTGATATTATATTATGTCAGTAATATAAATTGACTAACGTATAAATAATATTTTGGATTTACTTTTTCTGGTTCTGGGAGGTGGGGTATGTCTATAAAAATGATTTACAATTTAAAATACAATATTTATCTTGAATAATATAAAAAGTTTTTTTTAGGTGTGCCATTATCTGCTGGTTTATCATTCAAGTCTTCTGCAGCATTAATGTCAAAATCTGCCAAGTCGACACAGCTGTATATACCAATGAAAAAAAAATCTTCAATTGGATTTGAAGAACTGAGCAAAACAAATACAAAATTTTCTCAAAAAATTGAGAAAAAAATTGAGAAAAAAATTGAAAAACTATCACAAATAGTGGCCAAGAAGTCTAAAGATATAATGGATACAACTAATTTTACTACAGTAGATTATTTTTATCAAATGTGTGATATGCATTTACCTCCTAACTTATCCATGGTTATAAAAGAATTTGTAAAAATGGGTAAGAGAAAACCTAATGGTATAAGATATTCTAAACAGATGAAACATTTAGCTTTTACTGTATATTTTTATGGTCCTCGTGTATATAAGTTTTTTAAAACTTTATTACAGCTGCCTAACCCAAGAACTTTACGTAGATTTATAAATAAAATAGAAATAGTTCCTGGATTAAATGACATTATATTTGAATTTATAAAATTTAAAACAAGCAACTTAAAAGATGATGCAAAGGATTGTGTTCTGTGCATTAAGAAAATGGCTATTAAGACGCATTTATTTTATAACCTATCAAAAGACTATGTCTTAGGATTCAATAACTCATGTAATATAAATACTTTTGAACCAGCAAAATATGTACTTTGCTTTATGTTAAAGAGTTTGAATTATGAATGGAAACAACATGTTGCATATTTTTATATTGACAACAACTATACTCCAATAAATCTGAAAAATACTTTATTTGATGTAATTTCTCATATTCAAAATATATCACTTAATGTTAGAGTTCTGACAGGCAATCTAAGCTCAATTTTTACTAACTTTCTTACTTTAATGTGTGTCTCATATGAACGTCCATATTTTTATGTTTATGGTAAAAAAATATTTTGTGCATTTGATGTACCACAATTACTTAAGTCAACCAGAAATAACTTGTTTAAGTACAATTTTACATTTTTAAATAACACAGTTAATAAAATGTATCTTGATGAATTTTATAAATTAGACCAAAGTTCAAATAAATTTGCTTCTAAACTGACTGATATGCACATTAATCCTGGACCATTACAGAAAACCGAAGTGAAATATGCAAGTCAAATTTTTAGTGCTTCAGTAGCTATAGCTATGCAAAATTACATTGAAAATGGTATGCTACCTCCTGCTGCCAAAATGACAATGAAATTTATTGATTATATGGATAAGTTATTTGACTTATTAAATTCAAATAAAGTAGGACATAAAGATTTTAATCGACCATTTCAAAACACTGCACGTCAGAGAAAACATTTACTCCTAATGCTAGAAATATTTAAAAACATTCGAGTTTTGAATATGAAAATGGTAAATGGAATAATTACAGCTGTTGATGTTACTGATCAAATACAATTTGTGAATGGCTGGAAAATAACTATTAATTCGTTATTAAAGTTGTGGGATGATATTCCTACCAAGTCAAACTATGTTTTATGTACTTATAGATTGAATCATGATTGTTTTGAAAATATTTTTAAACATTTTCGTAATAGTAATAGACACTATATAAATCCTACACCTATAACATTTTTACGGACGTTCAAAAGATTATTTTTTGGTAACTTGTTTAAACATTTTGACGGACATAAATCCAATGAAGACTTGGGAAAAATTTTAACTACAATTACTAATTTGTCTTCTTTGTCAAATAATTCATGTGTACTTTTTTCTGAAAAATTGCCTTCACGTTATCATAATTTAAAAGTACAGACTACAGATTATCGTGAATTATGCATTCCCAAAAATAGTTCACTTCCATATATTTGTGGCTATTTACTAAAAAAATGTATGAAAAAACATGGTTGTAATATTTGTTTAAATTACGCCAACAACCAAAAAAAAATAGATAAATCGTTTTTATCTAGTTATTTTAAAGTTCATCAGAATTTTGGTAATTTAAACAGTGGAAACTTAAATATTTCGCCAAATCAATTTTTCAACTATATAAACTTAATAGATGATATTTTTGTAAGCAACTTCTCTAAATTATCAGTAGAAAACAACATAGGTAGTAAATTAAAACGTTTAATTGACCTTGTTCCTTTTACTCACCCATGCCATAATTTTGATATTGAAAGTCTAAAACTCCTTTATATTCGGTTAAGAATTTTTCATGGTATTAAAAATATAAATAAAAATATGTTATTGATGGATAGAAAAAAACGAAAAATAGATATTGCTTCCTACCTATAAAATATTTAAATCAATAAATCATATCTAAACAAAACATTTTAAATTTAATTGTATTTTTAAATAATAATAAATAATTTTCTCTTAATAATGTTTTTTAAGGATTTTTCAAGAGATTAAAAGTACATATTTTTTTATTCAGGTAGAGGTATATATAACTTGACAGTAAAACTGTCTATTGTACTAATAGATAGAAAGTATCTTTCGTAGGTACAAATTCTATAGGTTAGAATCTTATGTATAATATATACATTTCTCACTGTTAATATTTATTGTACTATATTGAGTATAATTAATTGTAAAATTAGTAATTTATGTTAATAGATAACATCCCTATACGTTTATAGTATTTTCTGTCGTGGTGATTTGTTTATTTATTACAGAAAGCATATAATTCTAATAGATGATACAATAATAATATGTTTAGTTAATGTTCTAATTTTAATGTATGTTTTACTCATGAACATTGGAGAAAGGACGTCGAACTATGCTGCATAAAGTGGTCCGGATTTGACGCATCTGCCAGAATGCGCTCCACACAGTATTCTTGTTTTTATATGTACAACATACGACATTTATTGGTTTTTCATTATTCTATCCTAAATGCTAAAACTTATGAATAGTTATTATAATACATTATTTTAAGACCAGATTTTCCTCTACTGAATGGATTAATTTTCAAGAATATATGAAAACTAGATAGTATTTATATTTTAAATACTTTCCAATTTTATACATAATGTTTTGTTATAGTTTGTTATTGTGTACGAATGTTATCACAACTCACAAGTATAAAAATCACAGAATATATCGAAATAAAAACATGGTCTTAGAAAAAAGATTCCCATATTATAGTTAAAATATTTGATTAGGTACCTAATTAATTTTAAGAAAGATTTAATTTTTTTTTTTTTGGAAATAATTTTTCGACCAGAAGTTTAGATCCATTGTTCATTATACATAGGAACTCGTCAGGAATTTTATTAATACATTTTTGAATTGACAATACCTACATTATATTACGTAACTGCACGTCTGCGTATGTACCTATTATATGACATTTTATATAGACGGCTAAACATGGACAAAACCACGATAAAACTATATACCTATACCCGACTTCAATTTTATTTTTCACATGAAATATGTAACTTCAACCCAACTTTTACAATTAATTAATCAATGCTTGAGATACGTTGATTATACTCATTCATAATATTTACTATATATTATTACCTATACAATTGAAAGGTATTTAAAAAAAAATTAAATTATATACTATCTAGTAATCGTATATTCTTGAAAATTAATTAATTCGATAGAGGAAAATCTAGTCTTAAAATATTGTATTATAATAATTATTCATAAGTTTTACCGTTTATTATAAAATAATGAAAAACCAATAAATGTCCTATGCTGTACATATAAAAACAACAGGAGTAGTGTGTGGAGCGCATTCTGGCAGATGCGAGAAATCGAGACCATATATTTTCGTTGGGGCCGGCTATGTTTGGCGTCCTTTCTCTAATTCATGGTTTTACTATTTAATTGTAGTTTATAATTTACTTATAACTTTATGTAGTTTTTATATTAGTATATTTTTCTTAGGGGAGACATTATGACTGATCATTTTTTATAATAAATTGTTAAAAATTAATAATGTACCTTTTACAAAGCTATTGTTTATTATTATTTGTTTATAATTAATAGTGTTTATTATGTCTGTGATATTGGCACTATATAACACAATGATTTTTTTATTATAACACACCCAGAGTATTTATATTTTTATAAGGAACAAACAAATAAAATTAAAATGTATATTTTTTCATTATATTGTGTTTTTATATAACTTGTTATATTGGTTTTTACTGCAATTTAATTGATATTGTCGTTTTTCTGTCATACAGTATACAATATTGGTATTCAGTTCTCAGTTGTTGATGCCTCCTAGAAATGAACAAATTTTTATTTATATATTTTTGTATTAGAGAAATTGTATAATTTTAGTTTAATATATTTAAAATAGATTAAAATTTGAATGTGACTTTGAGTTTAGAAATAATAAAAACAACAAACTATAAATTATTTTTAGTTCAATCAATGCTTACTGGGAGCTTACTCCCATTTTACTTAAAACCCCTGTACATTGATGCCCATTAGGTGGCAGGGTAGGGACATGACCCCAGTCATAAGAATACCGAGAAATGTAACTTTCACTATGTTATAAACCGGAGTATATAACACACTTTGACATCAGTCCGAATCTGATTCTATGGGCACCCATGCCCCTATCTTCTTCCACGGCTAGTTTCGCTCGATGAAATTAATTTGTTATTTTCCGCTTATAATATATATCTCCTGGGAAGTGCCGAGGAAGTAAGAACCGGGATGTATTAAAAATGTATCACCCGGAAGTTGCGTATTATGATCAGAATAATAATAAATTGATTGGCCTGTTTGTTATCCTAAAGATGACCCGAGCAATGTAAATATATAAGAAGGCACAGATGCGAGCTCCACGACATGGAACGTATACCTTGTTATTATTTCGATTTTATTCAGTGTTTTGACTATGTGTCTATAGGTCACCCACATATACCCAGAAATCTGACCAAAAGTAATAAATAAAATATTATCTTCATAATAACTACTATTATTTGAATGAACAAAACAAGTACGCTATCTATTGAACCACACAGCTATTAATTCACATGTTTCCATGTTGTCCATTGACGTGGGCCATCTATACTATAATTAATCAATGTTGGAACTGCCAAACACTTTTTATGTTTTTTAACCAATATCGTACATAATTATACAAAAATAAAATGTGATACTAACAAAGGAATATTTCGAAACTACTTTTAAAATATATTTAAACATTCTATAACTGTTAACTTTTCAGATTTCTTAAAATATCATAAAAATTGCATATACAAAACCTCTTAAATAACAGGTGTGTAGATAGTGTAGAATCCTTTAACAAGGTATTGATATACTGGTGGTGCGATCTGTTGGAAATATTATGTTATTTAAATTATGTTTATTAATGATTTTACATTGTTTAATAGATAGTCACTGACATTCAATTATTTATACATAGTTGCGAAACAATTTTAACACAAGTGTGACTAAATGGTGTTTATATTAAACAACGCGATTATGTAGAATATCAACTTAACACTAAAATCAGAATAAAATTATTTAAATATGAACTATCATATATTTATCATAAATATAAAAAATGAGGTTTTTACTATTCAACTTGAAAAAGTACTGGAGAATGTAGAATAGTATTATAAATGTATAAGATATATATTTTACAGTCCAAGTGGGATGTGAGGAAAGTCAGAAAGAGGTGTTCTGGCAAGAGATGGATGAAGTAATGCAAGTAGTACAAGGAAATGAGAATATTGTAATTGGTGGGGATATGAATGGACATGTAGGATGTGATAGAATAGATTATGATAGAGTGCATGGAGGGAATGGGTATGGAGAAAGAAATGAGGCTGGAGAAAAAATACTTGACTTCGCATCAGCGTATGAATTAGCAATTGTAAACACTTATTTTAGGAAGAGGGAAGAGCATTATATAACTTATAAGAGTGGAGGGAACAAATCACAAATTGATTATTTTATGTGGAATTGAGGGGTTTTGAAACAGTTTAAGGACTGTAAGGTGATCCCTGGGGAAAGTGTGACAGCACAACATAGGTTAATGGTTATGGATATTTGGTGTAGGAAAAAGAGGGTGTACAAAAAGAAAAATATAGTTAAGGAACCGAGGATTAGG
>JAIPRL010003242.1:0-48933 GCA_025469235.1 Pemphigus obesinymphae | reverse complement strand
TTTTGAGACTGCAATGGATCGTGACAAGTGGAGAGGTTTAGTAGAAGCTGCAAAAGGCCTTAATGGCCCATAAAGCAAGAAAAAAAAAAAAAAAAAATTACCATTGATTAATTACATATAGATAGACCACGCAATAGTAAATAATAGAAACGCCTAAAAATCTCAAATAGAGTCAGAATTCAAGTAGTAATGGATACCTGACAAAAGAATGCGCTGTTACTACTTTTTATTCCATGATATTTATTATTCTCATATCATCTTATTCTTATCACATAACATTGATAAATTTCAGCCGTATAAATTTGTGATAATGTTTGAATATTTTGTATTCATTTGTGTAATATTGTATTGAATTTTTATTTTGTGTTTAAACATTGAAAATAATGAACATTTTGAAAGACCCTCCCAGGACGTTCCTGGGAGTATTCAACCGAAAATGGTAACGGCCCTTTTGGTTCTCGTGCCGGTAATGGACACCAGACCGTCCTGATTTTCAATGTCCAATCGTCATATGGACCATCTACACAGACTTAAGTAGTCCGTGTCAATATCGAGTTAATTTTTGGACTACCCGATCTACGCTCAAGTGATAAAAACGTGTTCAGAATTGTGGGTACATAAATGCTCCAGTAATGGTATATAATTCCAAGCATAACAAAAGAGGGAAAATTTTTTGAATCGCCGCAGCGCATTCAATAACAGCCAAAACGGACTCAGACCAGTGTCAAAATGTGTTGTACACTAAGGTATTTAATATACTAAAAGTCACTTTTTTGGGTAGTCCAAAAAACTCAAGGGGAAGTGGACCTAGCGTTTTGCGATTTTGTCTACCCCCCCCCCCATTTGCTTAAAGCCCTTGTGCATTGCTGCCAATTAGGGGAACAAAGGAGGAACATAGCCCCTCTGGATAATACCAAAAAAAGTTACTTTTAGTATGTTATATACCGGAGTGTATAACACACTTTTACATCAGTCTGAGCCGATCCTATGGGCACATATGCCCCTATTTTTTTTTCCAAAACTAGTTTGACCCAAAAGGTTGAATGTAAGTCAATCTAATCAATTTGTTATTTTTCAGCTCAAAATATGTAGCTCCCGGGATGTGTCGAAAATGTAACTTGTAAGGCCCGGGAAGTGTCAAAAAAGTCGGAGCATCCTAGTTGGGTCCCGAACACCAGGGGGTAATCACAGGTAGTGTACTAGTTGGGTCCCGGATTTTTTTTTGGTCCTATACTAGTTGGGTTTTTGTAACCCAAGATTTTGTAAAATTAATGTCATAAATTTTTACCAACACAAAAGTGATTTTTTTTTAATTGTATTTTATATTATATGTATTTTTAATATTTCATTTTTAACACTTAATATTTTTTCATTATTATTGTATTATATCATATTTTGTAAAATTCCAATCATTTATATTTTTATTATCTCCACAAAAAAAAACATTTTTAACCATACCTGCCGTCAAAAATAGATCGTAGACAGTCCTAAGTCTGGTAAAATGGAAGGAAAATGTTAGTGTAGTGTAGTATTTACCGAAAAACATTGGGGACCCAACTAGTATAGTACCTAAAATAATCCGGGACCTAACTAGTGTAGATATTTTAATTTTGGGACCCAACTAAGATGCAGCCAGAAAATATATTGAAGTAGTAGGTACTACTTATTTTACACTACATTATTGTGAATCAAACAAAAATGTAGGTATCTTGGCAGAAGTTATTTTCTGATTTCTTATTTATGCATGGGTTTTAAAATGACGAGTTGCATTTTTATTTTTACATGTATACACTTTTTCAGGCAAAAGAAGTCCCGAGTAGTTTTTTTGAGCGTAAAGAATAACCATCCTTTTTTACCTTTTTACGATATAATAGGTATATCGACTTTTTTTCCTAATTAGGAAATTTTAACTTTTAACTAAGTCAAGTTACTTTTTTTTGTTCAAAGTTAACTTTTAACTTTAAAAGTTAATAAAAAAATATACGAGTAACTTTTAACTTAACTTATATTATTTTCAATTAACTTAACTTAACGAGTTAAAAAATATCGTTGACTTGCCCAGCCTCGCATTTTAGTGTAATTTTCTTCGTCGTAATTTAATGATGGTTTTTTCGTCATTCTTCGGTTTTCAACACGATTTATGAAAACGTCGACGGAAAATCATTTGGAAAAAACGTATCTTTTTTTTTAAATTTTATCGGCTGTCGAGTTTTTCGATTTTCAAAATAGTTTAATAGGAGCAAATGATACGAAATACGTATAGATTCGGCATTATCACATTAGTGTCATCACCAGAGGAGAGTTGGAATAGTCACCGAATATGTATGTAATAAACATTAACAAATATAGTGTACGCAGCCTAGACGTTTTGACGACGGGTGACGGCTGTGACATTCGGCCCGAACGACACGGGGCCGGGACACCGGGGCCGGCCGATCCGCCGCGCGCGACGGTGGCGGCCGAAGACGCGTTATTATTTGGACGCCGTGCCGAAAGGACACGGATGTCGCGGTACTTATTGCGCTGCCACCATCGGACGGCGCGCGCGGTAGTCTGTGCCAACGTGCGATTATGTACAAACCGGTGTTGGGTGTCGTGCTCGCTGCCGTTCTCGTCGTCGCGTATTCGGCACATCCAGCGTGGTCACAAGGCGCCGCTAATGATACGACGATTGTTGCATCTCCGGGCGACAATTTCACGACTTACGTCCGAGGTACGAATAAATAAAATTAGTGCTAATATGGGTATAAAAAAAATTTCAAAAATACGCTCTCTATTATGACAGAGCCAGTGAATTTGTACAGCGGAGTAGACAGGATTTTTTTTTTTTTTATAATGATCAACAAATATATTTTAATATCGAAAACGTTTTCTCGGGACGTATCATAATTTTGGCTATTAAAATGTGCCGTAGTCGTTCACTGTAATTAATTTGCTATATATCTTAACAAAAATGTACAAAAACATTCGACGTAATATAGAGACATTAAAAAAGTTAGTACCTACGCGTTATTAATGTATCCGGCATTTAGGGGGTGAGGGCCCCAGAAGCATCTTATTCCCTTTGATCCGTGTTTGTATGCAATATTAAAAAAGAACGACAGTAAAACAATCGGCGATTTATCAAAAATCAAAAGCAATTTTTTCGGTTTTAATTTTGGAACGAATGCAGTAGGTATACGTAGTATCAGAGAAATTATTTATTCCTTTTTCTTTTTTTTTTTTTTTGAAAAATTCATTTGTTGACTCTGAATTTAATGGTGTTTTCTAAATTGTACTAGGACTTTTTAAACAAACTTTTTTTTTTAATTTGTGTGAAATTATATGTTAAACTTGATAATACCTACCTAATATACCTATATATATAATCAAAATTTATATTTCATACTTAATTTTTAAAGTTATTATTGATAAGCCAATAAAAATAGGATTCTTTTTTAAATGCGTTACACTGTAAAAATATAAAAATCGTACTTTTGAAATTTTTTTGGTTTATTTAATATATTTTTTTATGTATGTAGGTACTTAGTTTGGAAGTTACGGAATTTTTAACTTAGTTTATCATTGTGAATATCGCAAATAAAATTTTAAATATCGCCTGATTTTTTGTGAAAACCACCTCGAGTAGGTAACAGAGCAAAGTAAATGCTTTTTGGAAAATACTTATTAATGGCAAGTAAAATCTGTTATCAGTGTGTTAACATTTTTTTTTTTTTTCAAAAATTCATTTTGATAAATTTTAAACAATTAAGAACGTATTTTAAAAATATAGAGATTTTCGAGATTTTTTTACTATAACTCAAAAAGTAAGTACGAGCAGTCAGTTTTGAAAACACTATTAAATTCAGTGTTAAAAAACACTTTTTTTTATTATTTTAGAAAACTAAATTGTATATGACTCTGAGAAGTCATTTTCATGAACAGTCTTCTGAAATAAAAATTATTTAAAATGTTTTTGGATACCCGAGCCAAACTATTTTTTTATTAAACACTGTTTTATTGCCCCCCTCCCTTGAAAAATCATGGTTACGCCACTGAATGTATCTAATTATAATAAATATAAAATAATGCTTAATAAATAACAACATCAACCTACATAAATAATAAGATAATCTACCATTCTTTCATTAAAAACTGATACATAATAGGTATTAAAGATAAAAGTATTTTTCTCTTTAATCTTTAGGATATCAATACTAACAATATTTAAAATAATAAGAGTATATACCTACAATAACAAAAAGTAGTTTATTTCTTTAGTCTCAATTTATTTTAATATATTTTTTATCAATTTATTAATTTTTAAACAAATTTAATTATTAACTATATATTAAACTATTCTAAATATATTCGTCTATTTTAAGAAACAGATTTCTCTGTTAATTCTTCTAAACTTATAATAAGTATTGTTTTTCCATTGATGCAGTAATAAGAGATCCTAACATTTTATTACTCATGACTGTGGCTTTACAATTGAACTTTTTAATTAAATTTAATAATAATAATAATAAAAATAGATTAATGAAGAGGAAGTTGGGGGTGGCAAGGACCCCCTCCCCCCGTAAATACGCCATTGAAAATTTTTTTACAAAAAAAATTTCTTTTAGATATATTATATACATAGCCACATAGGTATAGATACTTATATATGCATATTTATGACTTACGGGTATAAATTGTATTAACTCTATACATATTATATGGTCTATTAATCTCGTCCGTTTCATCGTACCTATATATGATTTCGACACAAAAACGATATATTAGGTATAATATTTGTACGGATAAGTATAAAATTACGTATGTTAACATCTTTATTTATTTTATTTTATTTCATTTTATTACAGAACGGGCCATAGCCCAAAGTACAGATAACTAATAAATTTAAACGTATACTAGTAAATATACAAATAAAATTTTATCAATTGAAAGTACATAGCAAAAATATTAATTGAAAAGAAAGAATGAATCCCGCATTAACAATGTACATCATCCATTAAATTGTTAATGTGTTTCCAGAGTAAAATTGGTGAAGTAAAATGGTTTAAAGAAAGTATAAGATAGTCGAGATTGGAAACATGAAATTTTAAAACTAACTTCGCTAAGTATTTCAGGACAGTCGACAGATCCTTCAATAAACTTTCGTAGGAATATACGGTTCACAATAACGGGTTATAATATTTTATAATTTTTATTTTTCAATAGGTACGCTTAATAATTATAGCTGTGGTTAGAGACCCGATGATAAATAGTTAGTTTTTGAGTAATTGTACGTCAAAGTTTTCTGTTTTTATTGCATTTTTAAAATTTTCAATATCCCCCGATTTGCTACAAAACACGGCATAAAAATCAAGATAGGTACATTACGTAACACAATGTGGAATAGGGCAAAGTCTAAATGATTTTTGTAACCAAGCAAAAAAAAACCAATAATCTGCACGATATGGAGTGGGAATGGGTATAAGATGCCAATCATGAATCAGTTATTTGTACTATGGATACCTTCAGAACTACATTACAAGACCGTTATTTAGGTAGGTATTTTATTTATCTGTAATTCATTAGCCACCGATAACTATGTAAATTAAGTAAAAAAATAAAAATGCAAGTTTTAGATGTAAGTTTTTTACTTTCGCAGTCTACAATTCGCACAATATAATTATTATTCGTTATCACTAGAGCCCGGAGTTATATCAACTAAAAATGCTTAAGTATGCATAAATATATGCACTAAAATGGTAAAAAAATTATTTATTTTCGAATGAATATTATATAAATATCAATACAAATATTTTCTAATCTTTGTATTATTTTAGTATTGTAGTCTAAAATTAAAAAATACCCTTTTATGTGTTGATTGCTATAGATGTGGTTAGTATAAAGTAAGTAGTAAGTAGAATTACGCAGTAAGTAACAATGCATATTAAAAAGCAAAACTCGCGTGTATATCAATTTATTTCAAAACCGATCGAAAAATATAAAGATAAAAAAAATATTTTTTTTAATTTATCGAAATTCACCTACAATTTAAATATAAACGCTAAATGATTAAATATGCAGTTAAAATTGTAAAATAATACCTTCAAAAATATCAAAATGTCAAAATATACGAAAATATGCACTAAAACTAGGTACATATGTATACTTATCCCATAATCATAAAATGTATATATATGTAATGTATACACTGAGGAATTCATGGATTCTGCCAGACTTTAAATTTTTAGGTAAAAAGATGTACCGAGTCTGCTAGTAACATTCCATTTCTTTTTACCTGAAATATATCTAAACATAAGCATAATTACGTACAATGTACCTTTTTGGGAACACGATTGCGTACGAAATTTTATGCAATGTTTTTATTCATTAATATTAAATGTCTTTCGTCGATATATTTGAATAAAATTGATGTATTTTATAAAAATACACCTAAAACTCGTTTAATTTTCAATATTACTTATACTAAACGTGGCGTTTCACAGAAAATTGGATAATATTTTCGATTTAAAGTGTCCGAGTGACCCGGCTCGGTTTATAGGTGCAACTGAAAGAAGTACATCTAAAACTTATATTTTTTCAAGTAACAAATTTAAGATAGTTCTGAAAATACGGTGACATTAGGTGAAAATGCTATGTGGATCATATAATATAATATATTTTACCAACTACTTATATACGACAGAATACGTTAAAGATTCTAATATTTCACTATTTAACTTATTCTGTGTATATATTACGATATACAGATGTGTCTGAATAACAATAATTTCTATACAAAACAGGATTTTTATCTTTTAGTGGCGGAATCAATAGGTCGTTTTCGATCTACCTGCAGAGGTTGAATTAGTACTGACGGAATCGATATATACCCTTATACTTAGCATAGTACAAGATGTCAAGATCAATCAGAATAAATATGCAAATACATACAAATTTAGTATTTAGTTATCATAAGGGTCGTCCATCGGGACTATTATCAATTACAGACTAGTGGGATATTTTATTAATTATTATATAGTGGGTATACTACTACTCAAACCAAATAAAGAAAATTATTGAGTATACAAAAAGGCTTTTTTTTTTGTAAAATATTGAAATAAAAAACTATAATTGCAAATTGATTAAAAAAAATAAAGTATTTAGTATTTTTTTATTAAAAAAAAAAAAAACACATAAAGTACACACAGTATTTAGATATAAAATATTACATACTTTAAAAAAAATTTCACAAGATCAAGTCTCTGGAAGCTATAAATTTACAACGAAAAACTCGCATTAGCATTTATCATTTTTATCAACATTAAAATTATAAAACGAAAAATATATGATAAATAACGGCATAACAATATTAAAACATCTAGTGTCCTATGTAGCTGTATTATGATCATGGAATGGATACTTCAAGTTTTTTTTTTGGTTACAGTTCTGATTCAAGTTTTAAAAAACTATATTTTAAGGGGCCGGTTTCGGTTCCGATTCTTTCTAAGAAATAAAATAAAGATTTATATCTTAGGTATATAATATAAATTAGTAATTTAATAGTAATAATCCTATTTTTTTAAATTTAATTCCAAGTATATATATATGGACACCAGCAGAAATTTAATAATGGGGAGGGGGGGAGAGAAAATAATTGTAAAAATTTTAAATCAATTAATTTATTAATAATTAATATATTAAATTTACTATTTAATTAATAATTAAATATGTTTTCCCTTATAAAGTATTATTTGTCAAAATAGGCTAATAGTAGTATGTGTATCATATCCATTATCTCTCATACGAGTACACATGTTCAGTACATATGCATATTATATTATTTATAATCGGTATAGTTTTTATATTTTACGATATAATTACTAATTTTCAAGTACAAAATAAATAAAGAATTTAATATTTATTGTCCCCATTCACTCTAAATAATATTGTAATTTTTCATTAAATGTTTATGCAAATTAGAATTCATAAGCTACATACAACTTAATTTAAGTTAAGAAAAAAAATATAATTTTGATCTAAAAGGGAAGTTAAGAACCGAAATAGAACCAGTTTTTTTTTGTTTTAATAATAAAGGTTTTAATTTCTTTATTAGAGGTTTTTCAAATAACTAAAATGTTAAGATCCAGTTCCAGTACCCTGATTTTAGTGCAATTACAGGTTTTTCTAAATTCGATTCCAACCCCTATTTTCGATATAATGATTTTTAAATTTAGAAAAAACATCTTTTTAGCATCTCATAAAATATAAAAAAAGAAGCCCGTATTAAAAATTAGTGATATTATTATTATTCTTTATAATTTGATTTTGTTTCGTCTTTCTAAGATATATTATCAAGTTGATAAAAATGAGAAATCCAAAAGTAATATTTTCAATAATATCTTGTAAATACATAAAGAAAATCACAATAAAATAAAATACGAGTATATTAGTAGATATAATTTACTTTTAAAATGTACTTTTTTAATTGATTTTAATTTTTGTGGAAATTTGTTGTATAGAAACCCTTAAAAACTAAAGGTCAGATATCTTCTATTATATCTAATTATTCAGTAACATAATTTCAAATTTGTATCAAAGTGCTTAAAAATGTAAAGGAAGCAATTAAATTTTATACCACGAGGCCCATATTATTATTGAAAAAAAAAAGGTTCTCGTATAAGTAAATGATATATTCTTTCATGTACCGTGTACAGTTGTACACCTACACTACAATATGCGATAAAAATGTATTATATTTACTTATACTTTTGTATATATTATAAAGTAAAATGAATTCAAATCACATACAATTCATAAATCATATTAAATATAAACTTTTTATTTTGAATGAAATTCAAATATATAATTTGACCGCTAAATTTAACTTTGAATGTCAGACAGTAGAAAACTAAAATTCTTCATGTACGTAAATATAATGCGAAACGTATACAATTATATATCTACGAGTGGAATGTAGTTGAGGCTTAGTGGAATAATACAAGTTATTTGATTATAATAATGTACAGCATCTATCTGAGTGTAAAAAGATATCCAACGGTCTGGGAACTCGAAGACTCAAGTATCAAATGATGCCTACGTCAATTAATGATTAAATCACAATGGGTGTGCAAATGTACACGTCTTTCTTTAAAATGACGTCCCTGTAATTATTGAGGTTTTTTCCAAGCCCTATAGTTGTCATCTACTATAAATACGTATGTGCGAGGACATATTAAAAAGGGTAGTTGCGTTTATATAGGTATTATCTGTGCATCTCATGTAATATGAATATTCATTACGTATAATATTACGATTTACGTAGTTGTAGACATTATACTCAATATTATAGATAATTCAGTTGGATTTTGACGGTATTAACTATTAATTCAAGTCTCTATTTTTTTTTTCTCAACAATATATATGATAATTTAAACCTTGAAGAACCTATATCACACCATAAATTTATAAAATGAAATCTAAATGAAAACACGATAGGTATGTATAAAATGTAGCTAGTATAACGGTGAAAACATATTTATTAAAAGCTATATAACAACGCTGTATTTAAAGTTGTTTAAATTATTTTAAATTATACCGATAGACATGACTTGTTTTGTGGAAAATGCCTAGACGTTATATAAAAACGTTTATAATTTCCAAGTACCTATCTGCTTAACAATACTATATCAAAATGGATTTACAGCTCGAAATTTGTATGGAAAAGAGAACAAAATATCGGTATATTATATGAGTAGGTACTCATGGTATAAATAATTACAAATCGTTTTTGTAAACATGAAAACTGTAGGCGTATTAATTTATAATTAATTATTGTGTCTTGCTAAACCCATTAATATTACATTTATATGGATGTAATTTACTACAAAATTGTGCAATTTACTCCTTTGAGTAGGTAGGCAGCTACTTTAAAATGCCATTAATCGTACGTAATTATTATTGGCGCAAAAACGATTTAAAGTACATCGGTATCGTAAATTATAAACAACCAAATTGGATTTTTTTTTTTTTTTACAGTTATAAAACAAATTAACGTGTTATGAGCTTGAAAATAATTTATTAATATATACTCGTGATAATCCTTACGCCATTTCATGTAGGCTATATACCTGCTATAATGTAGTGATTGTACAATTATTTGACTGACCGTAATATAAAATCATACCGCATAGCATAATATACATATATACATATGCGTCCAAGGCACGGGCGATTTTTTATTATTAATTAAAAATGAATAATAATAATTTTTAACGAGCAATGCTTTCTTTTTCACCGGCTATGATACTTTTGCGTTGTGTACAAACGTATTTTTCGACGAAACTGACATGTGTAACAGCTATAGTGTTGCCCCGGAGGGAGGCTGAACAGAATCTCTAAGGTCACACCCACCGATATCGTATTGCAATTTTATTTTCTTTGGGCCCATTATAATTATATGCGTATATGTAACGATTTAGCAAAATATCTATCGTATAATAACAATATTTAAGTAGAACGTAATAAAAACCAGTCGGAGAGTAATCGACTTCCTTTACGGTCCGCCTCGCAGGCAGTCATACCGATAGTACAAAATAAATAAATAAAAACAAAATACCGACATAGATTCTTACCGGTGCTTCGCTGGTCTTACACTGTGTTTTTGCACGTAAAATAATATTTAACAGCGTACAGCCCATTTTGCGTCTGCATAAATTTATAATTTATATATTTCATCATGCTTTATCTTTAACACTGACATAAACGGGCTACGAATGTTATTGTAAATAAAAATAATAATTATCTATCCGTAAACAATAATAATTTAACACGCATCTAGTCGTAGTTCGCGTAATTATTATAACAGTATAAAAAATAAAAGTTGTATTCGTATGACCCCGAAATATATTTGACGTGTTCGTCGATGAAAATTATATTGATTATAATTAATACCGTTTTTTTGATCAATGGACAAAGCGTAGATACGTAAATAAATCTATCGGAAACAATTACAGAATTGAGACGTTGCCGAATATACGAGTTTCTTGTTGTGCTGGTCCTGGATTAGAAATCGACAATCAATTGATGGGCAATTTATTTTGACGGGAAAATTTGAGTTTCACCTTCTGATATTTAAATGAAAAATTTGGCCATTAGTCGCTTCAATTGGAAATAGTACAAAATGTAATTTTAATCGTCTGCTTAAATTTCATTGTAGGATTTATGGTCATTAAAATTAACAAGTATAGAATTAAACGGAAATAAAAACCGTAACATTTCCTGTCTGCTATAAGGAGTTTATACTATTATACTACCTAGTACATATATACTATACTTTTAAAATAAATCGTTTGTATTTTAATTATTATTATTAGGTATGTTAGTGTTGATGGTAAACGATTACCATTAAATTAAGACTTTTATGACATATTAAAATAACATTTTGTACTTTTGTTTCTTGAGGTTAAAAACCTTGGACATTCCTACCGGTTTAAAATATGAAAATCGGAAGCAGTTGTACCTATATATTACGAATTACGAGTTATGACTAATATAGTATGTTGCGTATTATACATATTTGCATGCAAAAACAGTTTAATATGTATATACTATATAGGATATCCGACTCAAATCGAGTAAAATAAAAACAAAATTATTTTATTTACCTTCAATTTAAGTGCACAACGTGTAATATCAATATTCACTATAATTGGTAGGTACCTACTTAAAACGTTAAATCACACTTGAACACGCAGAAAATAATATTTTATTTTAAATTGAACACGATCATATATGATTCGGAGATTATTGCTAATAGTGATGTGCAAATTCGGTCTTGGTCTTGTGGTCTTATAATCTTGCAATTTGCAAGACCAAGATTTTACTGTTACGTAGCAAGACTGAAATAAAAATCTTATGCAAGACTAAGACTAAGGGCCAAGGCCAAGACTTGTAATGCAAGACCAAAACCAAGATCAAGATTTGACTGCAAGACTCTTGCAAGTCTTGCTTTTATATAAAATAAAAGTTAATAAATTAAATATATTATTTATTATATATATTTTTTTCTCGATATAAGAGTACATTATTTGCAATTGCACACCGAATCTCTAGATTTCTCGCAGTGAAATCATCAATATTCTATTGTAATATTTTCGGAAAAGATTATCGTCTATGGATTATATGGGACATAGGTAAACAAATTTCCTATTATTTATTATTATACTTACACTTATTTTTTTCTAGTCAATATTGTCCACTGTTACCATCGTGTACAATTTAATAAGTGTAATTTGTTTTGATGATGGAAACTGATTCAAATGAGAGTAAAAATGTCCTATTTTATATAATTATATTTTTGTTTATTTATTTATTTTAATAATATATATGTAGATAAAATAAATTAGTTTTTATTGTCTGCAAAAGCAGATAAATTATATTATATACGTATCATGGCAGATACAGAGGTCCATAACGGGAGGGGTAATTATAATAAGCAAAAAAAAAAGGTCATCGACATATTTTGTATACCGTTTCCTTAACAGGACAAAGTACCTCCCGAGACGGTCCATAATTTTTTAACTCGCGCTTAACCGAACGATCTAGGCTCCAGTGGTATAAACGTAATCGGAATTGTAGATAAATGCTCGAGTAATGGTATATGATTACAGGCACGGCTAAGGAGAGGAAACTTTTTGAATCACCGTAGCACATTCAATAATATAATAATATCCAAAACGAGCTCAAACCGGTAGAAAAATGTATTGTACACTAGGGTATATATATAACATACTAAAAAAAAATCGAATTTTAGATTCCTCATAAGTCAAGGGAAAGTAGACCCAGCGTCTTGCGGTTTTTTCTACCCCCCTGTTGCTTAAAGCCCCTGTACATATAGGTAGGTACCCATCAGGGGGCAGGGAAATGATATAGACTCCTCTGGAGAATATAAAAAAAAGTGACTTTTAGTATGGTATATACCAGAGTTTATAACACACTTTGTTATCAGCCCGAGTCCGAGTCTACGGGCACACATACCCCCTATCTTTTTTTCACAGCCAGTTTCGCCCAAAAGGTCGAATGTAAAAAGATCTAATCAATTTGTTATTTTCAGCTCTGAATATGTAGCTCTCTGAATATGTGTGCTGAGAAGTACCTCCCGGGAGCGATATATACGACTTATATGCCAAATTATCATAGCCTTACAAAGTTATATCACAAATTAGATAATTATCTTAGTTCGTGGTTATATGGAAATATCAGGTATAATTCCGATAAGTGTATTAATAAAGTAAAATTAAGTACAAATATAAATTATAATAATATGATATACTATTGCATTCGAATAATTTACAAGTGTATAACAAATATAATTATTAACTATATTATTTTCAAAATTCAAACTATAAAAAAACTAAGGTAGGTAAGTGTTTCAAAGACAATATCCGTAGTATAGTAATATCCTATTCTATGGACATTTTAAACCATTTAATTTATTACATTTAAACCATTTTAAATAACAACTTATATGTATATGTTTTAAATTGAAATTATTTTTTTTAATTTTAAATTTATATTATTTTAGTACCTAACAACTTTATTTGTTATTTATGCGTTTATAAAAATTTCCCGTTTTAAATAGTAGTTTTCCTTTGCACTTAAAAAAATTACTGAAAAGATTAAATAATGATCTCTGGAAAATGCCATCTAAAATTAATTTTCTATAAAAAAAAAATGCTCATTGCTTTAAAACTCCTAACCGATTACTTCTACCCAATATAATATTTCAAAAAAAAATTATAATATTAAAATAAAATTGTAAAACTAATAAATTATTTTGGTATTGAGTAACTATTTTAAATTATTTTTATGTAACTAATAGATTCACTTTAGATTATTGGTACTATTCTTTTTTAATTTTAATTTTTTTTTTGTATTGTTACATAAATAATATTCTCTTTACATATACTAAGTTGTTATCTACTATTGTTTTTTTTATTTTTGAGTTTTAAAAACTACATATATAGAAATCATAATTAAAAATATTATTGTAGATACAATAAAATATATAATATATTTTATTCAACAACTCATTAATAAATATTATTTTAATTGTTAATCACAATAGTATTCATTGAATATAGTATACACATCTAGATTATCAAAAATTCAAGAAAAAATAATCTAAAATTACAATAAAATTAGTACTTATATAAACAACTTTATAATACATTATAATATCTTAAAATATAAATTTTGGATACATCCAATCACAAAATATTAAAATAATTTATAAATTAATATAGATAGTAGCTAGTAGGTATATTTAATATTTATATACAAGTATTTAGTAGTTACATATTATAATAGGTATTATTATTTTAGTGTTTATGAAACTGTAGAATTAATTTCTATAAATATACTACTGATTTTTCGTGGATTATACTAAATTATTAAGTATTTTTTAATTGATGTATTATATTGTAGAATATTAAATTCATAATTTACATAATTAAGAAAATTTCTATTGATACTCAACAATATAATTATTTTTTAAAAATGTACTGTTTTATTATTTATTTAGTTAATTATTAGAGTAAAATACTATCTGAAATAAGAATAAAAATAATTAGCTAAAATTTTTAATTTGTAATAGATACATAATAGTCGACACTTTTATTTATATCTTCTTTATTGATAAATTTATTATATATTTATGTATTTATTATAGATAAATTCGATCATTATAAATTCAAAATAAATACATTCTTTACAGTACTGGTCACTATATAGGTATGGGTGTGTTTACAAAACTTTCATTACATTTATAAGTATATTATACTGTCTACTCGATACTTGCGAATTAAACTAAATTAGGTATTCTATATTTTTACATTGATTCATATTGCATAACAGAGAATGGAATCTTAATGATTTTATAGGTTCTGGTTCTGGTTCGGTTCTTGAAAAAAAAAAAAACAATATTTCGGTTCCAGTTCGTGAAGATTGTGAATTTTGGTTAATACCGGTTTAACCCAATTTTTCAAATGATCAAAATTCAGATTAAAATTTATCAATTTATATGCTGCGGAGTGATTAGGGATTTAAAAATTTGTTTAGCTCTAGACGACAAAAGTGTTTATTTACAAGGTCTATTTTTTTACCAAAATATTAATTTATATTTTGTGTTATTGTGAATGTGATTGAAATCAGTTGTTAATTGTGTTCATTTTGTAACAAATTGTAGAATTTTTTTAATGTGCTGCTAAATCATACTGTTTTCCATACGTATTGTATGTACCTACTAGTTCTTTCTTACATAAATAAATATATTATCCAAGTGTGTATATTGTAAGTTTAATGCATGTTATATTTACATCCCAACGTAAAAATAACCTTGATAAAATTGTTCATAATGATATATAATTGTATAATAATAATTCATTTTAATTCGTAAAAAATTACGTAGAAAATTGATTTTTCCATGGCACATAATTATCGAAAAGTTACTATCACCGATAACTTTTAAAATTTCTTTTAACCTGCGTGCTGTCCAAAATATATTACTTTTGATTAATGTATTACATAGGTACTTATTATAATATAATAAAACACTCTGTTACAATAATATAAAACAAGTCACTGCACATGTAAAACACGATAAAGTTCAAAATATATTGCTTTTGAAATTATTATATTTGATAAACATTGTTGAAAAACCACAGCTAGGCATATGGCGATCAGCGTTCATTTCCTGTAAACCGTTCAGACCCGATGGCCAATAAACTGCCAGTGAGGCAAGGCTCTAACACTCACGGAATGAAATTTAGGGACTTGAAAACCGATTAAAAATATTCAGTTATACAGACAGAAATTAATCATTATAAAATCATAACATAAACAATTTTCTAGGTGATTTCAAACATGCAAAGAATCGTTAGGAACCCAAAATAACCAACACTTTTAATTTTACATTTGAAAGGATTTTGGTTTTGGTTCAGGTTCGACGAAATATGAAATATAGATTCCAATATCAGTTCCGGTTCTTGATATACCTCCAGGAACCGATTCCAGAACCGGTTCTTTTGGATTCGATTCCAGTCCCTGGTACAAAATCCATAATTTAAAATTTTTTTGATTAACAAATATTTGCCTCATATAAAATCGACAACATTCAAATTAAAAATATATCCGTCTGGTCTATACGTATAAAATATAGAGCACTTAAACGACTGATTAATGCAATATATTCATAAGAATAACTTATTGTTGTTTAAATTATTTTAATGTATTATATACATATATAAAACTATATACGAATTTTTATATTTCTATTGTTAAATGTTTTACAAACGTATCAAATTTTAAACTTGTACTTTTGCTTTTGTACTTATAATGAACCTGTATCTATTTAACAACTTATCCATTGAACTAGCCGATATAGTTGTCCGATAAATAATATATTAATTTCGTTTTGAGATTCATTTATTGCATTAATTTAACTAATCAAATTATTAAACGAAAAACTAGTAAAATAATAATAAACTACATAATAATATTTATTTTGTGTATATAGAAAAACATTATTTACAGGTAAATACACCATGATGTATCTAAATTGATCATTTAAATCGTAGACGGTGTTTTTCAACAATATATAATTAAAGTAGGTTTTGTTGTATTATATTATTATTGTATTTTATTGTACTCTTATTATGATTCTGAGGAGACTTCAGAACTGTCGACATATTTATTAATTATTTTCATTATTATCTACTAAAAATACAATAAGAATTTCGAAACTTAGATACCTGAATTTCAATTTAAGTTAAATTTCCAATGTAATTTAATTATTTATTTTTTACGATGTAATAGATGTATAACGTACAACTTTTAAAGACTTTTTTACTTCTTTAAAAAGTGTTTTCTAAGAAAAAAAAAACATCATACTTAAATATAATATTATTTAGTCCCTGAGTATAAAATAAAATTACATATAAAATATAATATTTTATAATCTTTATAGCTCAGTAAAATAATACCAGAGTATCCTTAGTAGTCGTCAAACTATACTCTATCCTAGTTATCCGCTATACAAGTTTTGAATAGAAAATATGTTTTAAGGAGAAGTTTAATATGTTGCTTTTATGAATTTTATGAAAAATAATGTTTATATCAAAAATTATCCTAATTTTTTCAAAAAAACTTATTTACGATTTAGCACTTCTCGAGTTAAAACTACCAGAGTAATAACTACTTTATATTATCAAACTGGTCTCCAAACTTCTCTCCCAAGTACCTAAGACGGTTTCCGTATAGGCAGGTAAACATTAATATGTGATTCCAGTAAATTTTCAATTTAAAGTCGCCCTCTGCAGGATTAAAAGTATAGTTGTTTTGAAAACTAATTTAAATTTAATGACAATTCTATCTTTAATCGACTTTTTACTTTTTAAATAGTTTCTTTTATTTGTTCCTTAAAATTAAATATAAATTTAATCTTTATTGATAAAAGTAAACCATTTTTGATAAATTGGTAAACCTTTATAGTTTATACGGTAAATTATTTTTAATTAATTAATTCGAAAATACAAATTCTATCAGTAGTAAAGAAATCTTAAATTATAGACATTTTTAAGAAGGGATCCAATTCGGCTACTCCCATTTCATCCCAATTTTCGATTAAAATTATCTTTGGTATTTATGATGTGGAATAAAATGATTTCTGATAAATATTATCATACTTAAGATAAATTATGTACTTTTATTAAAAAACATGAGTAATTTTTCATGATAATCAGTCGAATTATAGAATTAAAGTGAAAAATTAAATTAAATCAAAAATCTATTATAGTTTGAAATTGAATTAGGTACCCTTAAAATTACCCATAAAGTTTGAATGACAGTGACTACTGACTAAATAGTATACAATATTTGCAGTAATAACGTTTACGTGTGAAGAGATTATATTATATTAAAATATATTGTCAGTATATTTTTTTTTAAATAAAATGATTTGAATCGATTGTATTTGGGGGCGGATGGGTATTATCAGAATATTGTAAGTATTATTCCAAAATCAGTTATGTAAATAAGAGAAGAATACGATAAATCTATATTATTTCATTTTTAAAATTTTTATTTTACTATTTTATTTTCAAGTTTTATATTCTTTTACTGACCTAATTAAATACATTTAACATAATTATTCTTAAATTTTGGATACATTTTATCCTGTGGTATGGTGATTTACCGTAAGAAAGTATATAGGTACCTATATATACATATTACTATAATAATGGATAAGTAGTATAGGATAAACCCAACACATTTAAACCTTATTTTTAATACTTTTATTATATGCATAGAATACATAAAAAAGTAAAAGGACACCTTATATGTTAAAATGGTTAAGTAAATTTATTATGTCTAGGACGTATTTGTGTCCCTTATAATGGTGATTTTGATATAATAAACTTGGACCTAGATGTCCTATACATTAATTCAACACTGTACATCTCTTGAAAAACTTAAAAACAAGTTTAATATTTATACAATTTTACTAAATGTTATCATTAATTAATGTAAACCATAATATGCACGGTAATGTTGATTCTCGGCAACATCTGATAAAAACTATTACACTTAATTAATCATAACTAAAAAAGTTTTCAATTTTTAAGACTTTAAATACGAAAACTAATTTTTCACGTTTATTCTTAAGGTAGGTTGTTCTTTAGGTACCTATATATAAACTGTAAAAAAAATTATATTTTAGATGAAAAAAAATAAATCGTCATACATTTAAGGATTAATATTTTTATTGCGGAGGCGTAGGTAGAGTTCACATTTTTCAATTTAAAATAATAAAACTACTGCGTAATCATATTTCACGAGAGATAGGTATAACTTTCATATACGACTCTCTTTTATTATAAGCTTTATTTATTTGTTCACCATAAATATATTATATTATTAAACTAAATCTATTTATGTCAGAATATTATACTATAAAAATAAACATAATGAAACTAAATGTTGTATATTTTTAATTATATTTTTATCTTAAATTCTAGCAATTCAATTAAATATCATTCACTTTACTATAGAGATTTTTATTCAGGATTTAATATTTTAACAATTTTGAGGAAAACTTGAGTACCTAGATAATATGTAGATGAAAATACAGTTTAGAGCAATTACCTAATTATATTCAATTTGACCGATAAAAATATAAAATAATCAATTATCTTATTGAACATGTTATAACACTAATATTCTTATTATATTTAAATACCTACATTTATTTTTAAATTCAATTAGTTTAATAGTTTTTGTTTATTATATGTATTTAATATCTATACATTAATTTGTATACAATAAAAAATAATTTTATTGCGACTAAATGCGATAATTTTATAAATTATATGCAAAATTAATCTCTAAAAAAATTATCACAAATATTATGTATGATTGAAAATAAGTCCGTTTGTCCTATTGATTTATTATTATAGTCACTAGGGAGACTGATTTAATAATTAACAATTCTTTCAATTAGTAGTTAGGTAGTTATGTACGTGTATAGTATATACAAGGCTGGGCAAGTTAACGATATTTTTTAACTCATTAAATTAAGTTAATTGAAAATAATATAAGCTAAGTTAAGTTACAAGTTACTCGTATATTTTTTTATTAACTTTTAAAGTTCAAAGTTAACTTTGAACAAAAAAAAAATTAACTTAACTTAGTTAAAAGTTAAAATTTCCTAATTAGGAAAAAAAGTTTATATACCTATTATATCGTAAAAAGGTAAAAAAGGATGGTTATTCTTTACGCTCAAAAAAACTACTCTGCCTGAAAAAGTGTATACGAGTACATGTAAAAATAAAAATACAACACGTCATTTTAAAACCCATGCATAAATAAGAAATCAGAAAATAACTTCTAACTGCCAAGATACCTACATTTTTGTTTGATTCACACTAATGTAGTGTAAAATAAGCAGTACCTACTACTTCAGTATATTTTCTATACTAGATGGACATAAATACCAGCCTCCATGTAGTTAAAAAGACCGGGCTCAGCCCAATATTCGTGAACGGCCAACATCGCGACGTGTGCGTGAGTGGTCCATCGATTCTTAACGATTCTATTCTAAGTACCTACTAAAATTGCGTATAAGTACCAAAAAGTAAAATCCCATTCAAAAATTTGCATTGTTCTTCGGGCAAAATTTAACTTAATTTAGATACTTTTGTATAAAGTTAACACGTTAATTTTAATAAAACAAAGTAACTTATTAAGTTAAAAGTTAATCTGAAAAAAAAGTAACGCGTTAAGTAACTTAATTAAAATTAACTTAACTTTAACTTTTAACTCGTTAATGCCCAGCCTTGTGTATATATAGTAACTATGTGTGGAGATAAAAACTAGGTAATCTAACACAATCAAAGATTCATTTTGTTGGTTTTATATTTCAATACATAGTTATAATAGGTTAAACAAAATTTTTAAATTGTTTTTATTGTAGTTTATAATAGTTTTTATTAATTAACAAATTGATTAAAAAAAACGTACCTATGGAAGCGGAGAATTTAGCACATTTGCATGATGGACTTTTCTAATTTGTTTAGTATGAATTTAAAAATCAATTTAATATAAACAAATAATGTAGGTAAATATATATTTAATACTTGAAACTCTTATATTGATATTCGTTATAATTTTGTAATTTAATTGATATGTTAGAGATGTTCATAGCTCATTTGAACAGATTTTAAATTTCTGTCTGAAAGGCTCGATTGCGTACAATAAAAGTGTCGTTTAACCACATTTGAAAATTTTAACCAAAAAATTGACGACTGCGTAAAACAAAAATATTATTTATTAAATTTCTCATTTACAGAATTTATAAACAAAACATATTTTGTGTTAGTGTTTAAATATATTTACCTACTTGTAATCAAAAATAATCATTTGTTTTTAAATAATTTTAGGTTAGGTACTTTGTTGAGCTTTTATATGTTTATATAAGGACTAAGTACTAGTTGTTAGACATAAAATACAACGATAAATGTTAACCATGAATATTTCAAAACGTGTAGAAGCAAATAGTGTTACATGCGATTAGACAATTTCAAGTTGAACGAATTTTAAATATTTAAGTCTGTGAAAATATGCATTATCTAATTTTTTGTTATCGTATATATGAAGTAGATACCAGACAGCTGGTTAAACACAATATAATATTATGTTGAAAACTGAAATAGGTCCATAAAATGATTAAAAACTAATTTAATAATGTCAATAATCATATGGCTATTTTACTCGTCACAGCTCCTCATCTAATACTCTCCACCCAAATAAGCAAATAAATAAATAAAAAAAAACTCTAACCGTGTGCATATATAACATCGAACATTTCAAAATGATTTAGTTAAGTTAGGTAACAAATTTGTTATCACAATTTACATAGAACTTTAAGTTTCCCAAAAGTTCATATTGATGAAATATAAAACGATTTTTTCCGACTATACTTCGTATAGTTCAATAGGTTTTAGTGTTCTGCACCTTGCAAATTGTCTTCTAAATAATTTTAAAGTATTTCTTTAACCTATATTATATGTATATTGTATCATTTAGTTACGGAATTCTTTTTACCATTTGCACATATACATATTGAAACATAATCATAGGAAAAAACACTTACGGGTATAATACATTTGGTTTTAAATAATTGCTGTAATTGTAATTCACAGCATTTTCTAATACTGACAAAGCTCATTATGGTCTTTCGATATTTTTTTTAAATTATTATTGTTGTTATCATCACATAGTATACAATTAAATTTTTTCGTATTTTAATTCGTAACTTTCAAATCAATAAATCGATTGTACGTGCTTCGATTAATATTTATTCATATACCTATTATCTATAGTCTGTACTAAAGTTATCTATATATATATACATGGGCTGGAAAAACTACTCCTTTAATGAAACTAGTTTAAGTCAAGTTAGATATAAGTAATAATTACTAAGTCAAGTTAAAAGTTACTTTTTAATAGTGGTTGAAAAAAATAACCGAGATAATAATAGTCAAATAGTTAGAAGTTCGTTTAAAAATAAATAACTTATAGTTAATATTGTTTTTAACTATTTATTTTTATCTATGTTACTCAAGTACCTAGTTTAAATATTTCTTAAACTAGGTATAAGAAAATCAACTTGTACAGAGTAAAATATTATTATTTATTAAAACAATTAAATAGGATAAAAATTATACAAATTTTAAAAGTAAATAGATAAAATAACATTTCTGAAGAACTAAACTTTATAAAAAATAACTAGTTAACATTAGTCTGTCAGTAGATGGTGTTAGCACTTCGCTCATCAGGTACCTATTGAGGATAGCTGTTAAATTTGAAAGAAATTATTATTTATTTTATTAAAAACGATTATGAACAGAGTTCAGTGTAATAAATAATTAATAAATCAGTCATATTGACTACTTTACCTATTATTATTTTTCGATTAAAAAAAAAGTATGTCTCTAATCAGTAGGTTTTCTTTACGATTAAGAAAACCATTGGGAGATAAAAATAAAATCTTTTTATAAAACATTACTAGAACAATTTCGTTATCAAAGAATTTCTTTTCCTCATATTCTCGACTTCTTCTACCCAAAAAGCGTAAACAGATAAGTATAATAAAAATCACATCATTGGAAAACCAATACATTGCTCACTTCGCTTAGAATCTATAATCAACTTAATTTATTTTAAATTTTTAGCGCAGCAAGGGATCTCTGGTTTTATAATAATGTTTATTTTATATTTTTCTGTAAAAATTTTCCAACCACGGATCTTCTGTTGGATCAACTGAGACAAAATATTTCATATTTACCCGTTTTTCCAGTAGGATATGTTATCTAGTTGGTATTTTTTAGAGGTCATTTTTCTAATTATATTTGTTGGTATACCGGTAGTTTTTAACACGTAAGA
Organism: Pemphigus obesinymphae; assembly: GCA_025469235.1. Taxonomy (NCBI): domain Eukaryota; kingdom Metazoa; phylum Arthropoda; class Insecta; order Hemiptera; family Aphididae; genus Pemphigus; species Pemphigus obesinymphae. Next base: position 25,956 of record JAIPRL010003242.1, on the reverse strand, counting down.
AAAAACTACCGAATATGACAGAAAAACACGCGTTCGTCAACATTGACTATTGTTATTTCCTAAAATAATGGCCCCATAATGATATACGACTATTATTATACTATAGTCTATAAAACCTTGACATTTAGAATGTAATATATATATATTACATTAATTTATAAATTCGTTTTATTGAAAGAAAGGGTTTATCATTCAATAGGTACGTATATCAACCAAGAGTATGCTGCCCGCCAAAAAAAGTGCTTTCAATCCCTACTGACCGGAATGTTTTAAAATTAACCCATCAAAACATGACACTCGAAAATCTCAAATCAATATTTGTGTTTTTAATTTACGAACTTTTGGAACACATTATTAATATTATTATTATGCGCTATAAACATATATAGTAATATACACCGAGTGTCGAGTATATAGTATATATCGTAAAATTAAGAAATGCCCCTTTAAAACGAAAAAATCCCTTACTACGCGCGTAAGAATAAAATGAATAAATCTTTGGTTTCATTTCATAAAATATAAATGTAATAAGCGTTAAAAAAAAACCCCCATGTAAATGAATCAACTTCTTAGCCCTACTTATAGGTTATAACTAGGGAACGGACTTCATTGTAATTACAACTTTTTATCTAACGTCAAAAATCGAATTTCGGTTAGACATAAATCAATTTCATTGAGTTTTTGATCAAATTGGTACTAATTAAATTTTACATATTTTTACATATTTGAATATAAATACACATTTTGTAAATATCTTGGGAATATTATTGATTTTTTGCCCGTTTTATTCGATAATTTTTTTTTTCAATTGAACTATCCCTGTTTCACCCCATTGGTATTTTTTTTTATTAATTAATTATTTATATACACGTCGCCAACGATTATGATTATCGGTGTTATTTAAATGGACTTCCACTACGCGATCTCCAGGTGTCCACGTCATAGTTGAGTATACATTTATACCGTCGCGTCGTCTACTCATTTTCCGACTTTAAATTCATATCATTGTCAACACAAGTGTTTTTTATATTTGTTAAACATTTATTAGAAATAATTTTTTTTTTTTTTTTGTTGCGCATATAGACATAGTTAATATTTTTTTATTGAATAATATTGTATATGAATGAAGAGAACATTATTGTACGCACGGTTTTTAATGGGTTCTGGGTTCTGGCAATTTCAAAGATATTTTTAAGAAAAATTAAAACCTAAAAATTTAAATATATTTTAAAGTAATTTAAAAATAGTCTTGTGTAAATATTATTATTTATTATCGTGTAATCACGATATTTGTTCATATACATATGTTTACGGATTTATAATTTTTATCAACATTAGAATATCGTAGAAAGACGAAAACTATACTTACTACGTACAGAGAAAAAAATAATCTAGCCGCCCTACGAGTTTTACGAGTTATTAAAAAATCGATTGTTTTGATTTTTTAAAAAACGAGTATATAAAAAAGGTTACGCTGCAGAGAGCACTAGATACTATTATTAGCGATAATTTTTTTTAAATTTATTTTACTAACATGTATGTTTGAAGTCGATAAAAATGAAAAATGCTAATGAAAGCTTTTTTTTTTATTATTGAAATTGTGTAGGTTCGACGTCTTTTTCAAAAATCAAGAATAAATGAAATTTTTTTTGTTTATAAATTTTGAATTTTTTTTTTTTACATATTTTGTTAAAAACAAGTATGTACACATTTTGTTTATATTATTACAGTAATATAATCCGTTCCCCGCAGTTATACAATATATAACATATAATTTCTAACTTTTAAAGTTTTCACTGCCCGTAATGTATAGTCTATTGTTGCTTATGATGGCGATTACTATATTATAATATACGACAGAGTGAAACTATTTACTTGTTTTCCTATATTAAAACGCCATGTCCATATGCAATTAAGCAAGGCCCTTCTCGTCCTCATTATATCTGCCATATTTTTCGAATAACTCAATATATCTTCATAGGCGTGTACGAGAGACATATAATATTATATGAATACGCGGGCACAATTGATTTGTTAAGTTTCGGTGGACACTGCGTGTATAATATACATATCATTATTTGTATATTTATTTCATTATTACGGAAACTAGAGCCGTCTGCAAGGACGACGGATACGCGTCACACGGCCAAAAGGCGTCTAAATTCATACGCTTTATTCGGGAACAAATTACACGTCTTCACGACCACCGGTTATTTGTGCTAATTTTTTCGTATTGTCATTTTCGCATAATATGTCACCGCGGGGGACATGTTAATAATAATCACGTAATGTTTTACCGGTATACAATCGCATTATATGTGTGTAGGTGGGTGTTCAATGTTAAACACAATTACAAATTAAAACGGAGTCATTTTTTTTGGAATTTCACGGTGAATTTGAAATTTGCACGGAAAAATACACATTTACGTCTATATATATATAATAATACGTATAGGTACGAATAATGTTTTAGAAATATATATGTGTTTGCCTTCACGACGATTTGCCCGAAAACTATTATCCTTAAGTGTACATAATATTATACATGTATACCTATTGTATATATTATATAGCCATAGAAATATCATAATAGCGTTCTATTTGACTCGCGTTTTTCAAATATATATTATTATTCACTACCTATATTACAAATAAAATACAAATGGATCAAAACAAAAACAAGTTTAAAATGAACGGTAAAATATTAATGTTAAGAATAATAATAATCTTAGGATTACACATATTGGTAAGATTTTTTCTGGTAACAAATCTAAATATCATATTTGCATCTGGAGCCGTCCCGATGGGGGGGAGTGTCTCGCCCCCTACCAAGTAATCGGCCAAATTGTCGGCAAATAATAATAGTTAACGCCATTTTTTTTGCTTATTCACTCACGTTTATGAAATATTTTGGAATTTTAAGTCGGCAATCGGCAAAATGGGAAATTAGTTGATACTTTTTTTTTTCCTTATTTTATGTTTTGAAGAAAAGTATTATTGTATAATTTATTTTACATTTTCATTCCCCCCTCAAAAAAAAAAAAAATCTCTTCGGGGCGATCCTGCATCTAACTGTAGAATTGTATTACCTATGATGAGCAAGATTATTCATTTGATTCAAATAAAAATTGTCAAAACTTAAATAATAAAAATTATTTTAGATTCTAGGTGAATCGAAGAATGTATAGGTATACGTTAATTTTGTTTTTTTAATTTTTTTTTTTTTTTTACTATTTATAGACGTATCAAGAGGATACCAATATCTCTCAGTCTTATTTGAAATTTGTTGATTTTCATTTCTTCATTTTTGAAATCATTCATATTTATTTTTATATCTAATAATGTATGTCTTGAACATAACTTACATATTTGAATAAAATGTTATAATACATGAATTAATAGGTATTTATAGGAAAAATACATTGATGAAATTCTAGAGCATTTTATAATTTATTTATGTTTACTACCTACCGGTTTTAGCAAAAATATTTTATCGGGTAACAAATTACAAGGCATGACAAAATAAACTTAAATGAATGTATTAAGGAAGAAGGATTTTTTATTCAAATTTTAATTTTACTAGAATTATGCATATTCCTGTTACTGGTCGGACAGTAACCCTCGTGATATTTATTAACGACTCTTCTACTGTATTCGTATAACATTTTGGTATGCAGTATCTGTCTTAGTGTATGAGGCCCGTCTTTTTTTTTATAATAAAATTATATGCTTTTTACAGAATTAAAATTGGACGAGCCAAAGTCTCACCATTTTGTCACAGCAAAAGCAACTTTCTGTTCAAAAAGTGATTTAGTATACGGTCTTATTTTCATTATTTTCACACTTGCAAGTTGCAATTCATATTTAACCTAAACGGATATAGATACAAGCTTAAGGAGTGTATTTATTAATTTATTATTAGCTTTATTAACTTCAATGATCTCTCTAACTGCATTAAATTCTGAATTTAAAATTTTATAATATACGATAAATTGCCTATATAACACTCCTTAGAAAATGACAGACTCGAACCCCCTTAATTCCAAAACTCCATTTTTGAATTTTTGAAAACTTGTTTAAAAAAATAAATATCAATATCCAATAGACTTATCTCTCCAATCAAAATCTAAAATGTAAAACATTTACACTTTAGTATTTTACAAATAAAAATATCATTATTTTAATATATTTATTTTGTTTCTACACATTATATATATATTATTGTTGGTTCATAAAATTGTCTGATTCCCTCGTTCTTTGTGAACAGATTAGAGTATAATAAATTAGTTATTTTAGATCGACAACATTTTAAGAAAAATAGGTTTATAATTGAGTTCAATGAGTATTTATATACTGAAATAGCTAGGTACTGAATAGCTGAATTACTAAAATAATTATGTAAACACTGCAGGACACAGAAGGGATAAAAATGTATAAGTAGGTAACTACTTTACAACAATAAAAATTTATGATTGAAATAAGTGTTTATTGTTAATTATCAAGAAATCATTGAATCACATAATGCGTTCATCATCATATGATTTTAAATAATATATAATATAAATTCTTACTATGTGGAATAGTAGTATATCCTATTAGGTATCTAAAAAAATAATTTAGGTATGGTACCGATTATAACTGCATATTAATGAATACCTACTAATATTATTAATTTATATTCATTCTGATGCAATATCTTAATAAAAATAAAAAAAACATTTGCTTATTTTTTCAGTAAAAATTGATTATTTTAAGTGTTCTTTATTTGTTAAAATAATACGTTTATTTTAATACTATTATTATTTATTTTAAACACTATAATTACGCATTACCTTTTTACACTTTGAATTTTCATTCCATGCGGTATTTTAAAATTGTTCAAGATAGCATTTATGCAATTTGTTATTTTTCTATATTTTCATTGTTATAACGGACTTTCAAAAATCTAATTTTAAGCTGAAAATACATATGTGTTTTAAAAATAAGATAATATATCCATAAAAAGTTGATTTTTAAAAAAATTAAATAATATTTTAATTCTATGCCAGTCCCTCGTTTATTTATCCGGATAAAAATCAATGCACAGTTGTAAATATACAGAAGTAATCTCATATTCTCATGTATGCTCGAGAAGGTGTACACAAAAGATACGTTAACTAAGTAAACTACTTAATTAATATAAACAATATAGATAAGCCTTCCTGCAGAAACAAATGAAGCATATAATACTACACCTATGTAAGATTGTTAAATTGTTGCATTTATAATTTAAATTTTCTACATACCTATTGTTTTATTTAAAAACGTTTTAAATAGAAAAAAAATGATACCCCTGATCGAATTTGAAGAATAATACAAAAGTCCATACCTAAATTAATTCTAAACAAAAATAACTGTATTTTTAAGTTGTTTAGGTACCTAATCATCAATCAATTCCATAAATATTATGAATATATGTTATATATTATTAGCACTATGATCAAGTCTCGTCATGTTGTGTATGAAATAAATCATTAGGCAAGTTATTTGCCTATATATTACGCATATTTATAATATTATGACGTTCCGAATGTTACATAGAGATAATACATCATAAATGTTTATACATTTGAATAATATAATTTTTTTTATTATTTACGTAATGATCTCACTAAGTCATATAATTAGATATTTGGATTTCCATTCCGTACACTGTTCAAAAGATCCGGTTAAATCATATTAATTAACATTTTAATTCGAAATTGCTATAGATACCACATAAAAAAAAACAAAAATATTCTAAATTATAAAAAAACTTGAATTTATTGTAAAATATGAAAAATGCAACACGGCACAACAAGTGCTACAAGAGACCAGAAGCACAGTGGTATAAGTATACTTTATTCGTATCGATATTGATTAAAGGATACGGTATAGTCTTTAAGAAAATAAAGGAGTGAAGTGTTGTACTTATATATGAAGTGTTAATATCTAATGGAGAGTATACTTGTTTTTATACGGCCTCTTTATTAAATCACTTAAGCGCGTATATATTATGTAACAATAATATATGTTATCATTTATTATAATTTACATAAATGTGCTCACTTGATAGTCGATTATTCGGAGAGTAACAAACCTATTAGATTTTTCGATTTACATATTTTCACGTTCTAAAAATACTCAAAAAACTAACCACCTTAACTTGGATTTTGGTTAATTCGTTTTTTTTACAACATATAAATATTTTTATTAAACAAATAAAATAATATACCTACATAAAATGACAATTATATAAAGTAAATTATAAAAGTTTGTGATGCATATATACTCCATGGCTAATTATCGTTGACACCGACGATCACTATCGTTGCGATTCACATGCTCTCTCATCCACTAACTATCGGATGAGGCACACGCGTGACGTACGAGTCCTTATTGGTCATTACTTCCAGTTGTTAGTAAATGTTTTTCTTTTAAATTTAAATTGTCTTATCATTTGATGAGCACTGAAAACCTATCCGGTCACACCGAAACATTTTTTCACCAGTTTAACTGATAAGTGATACCTAATATTAATAATACTAACTATATGGAGATTTGGATTGAGGGTTGGAAGAAGATGTCAACTAGACCATTTTTAAGGCGATTCTTATGAAATTACGTGAAAAATGAAAATCTAATAATTTTAATATATTTTAAAAGTAATTTATAAATTGTCCCGTATTCGTACCGCTTTTTATTGTTGTGTGATCAGGACATTTGTTAAAAAAAAAGTTTACAAAACCAATCAAAAACGATTTTAGAGTTGAAACACCTATTATAAAATAATTAAAAATAAAAAATCAATGTTTCGGGTAGGACTTCGTAAGTTTTTTTTTATCGTTCTCTTATTCTATAGCACAATATCGAACGCACAAAAATATTTTAATTTTAGTTTTTAAATTTTTAGATCTAGTTCTATTTCCATTAGGTACTTTTAAACCTTATAGTTTATTATAAAATAACGTTATATATAATTGATCGAAATGGATTCAATCATCAAACCTAAAAATCTGAAAAATGAAAATAATATATTATTATTTGTTATTAACTACCTACATTTCAATTGATTTTATAAGTATACCTACCTAGGCTGGCTATATACCTACTGCTATACTTACTGTTATTCTAAATATCCGCGTAGGACAAAGTACCTATATAGTAATATCGAAGGTTGTTGCGTCGGTCTAGATCTATATATCAATAAGCGGTTTCAATCAAGAGCGCACAGATATTTATATGGCAATATTTAAAAACATGTTTTCGATCACTGTTTTGCATAAACCTTGTTTTCATTGCGAAAATATATATATAGGTACCTGTATATAGTTAAATGAACCTTACTGTTGGAATAATCCGCCCAATAAATTATTGCGTGCGTACGTAATGATGATTTACGTTTTTTTTTTTTTTTTTTTTTTTTTTTATTGAATCAAACATGGTATTAAAGAAAAATTAATTATATTATCATATTAGTAAACATTTTTATTGTAGTATGGAATTAATAAACATTAAGAGGACGCTATATATACGCATTTGCAGTCTCCATTCTATATATTATCTTGCGGACAATATGTAGAAAAAATGATGCTATGTAGAATTTTAATTGCGGTGTTTAAAGTAAATGTCAAAGTTGAAACACCTATTACCAAATTTAAATAAAATAATATTTGTAAGCTATATTTGATTTTTTCCTTGCAAAATATCATTTGACAATAAAATTACTTCTAATGATAAAAAAATAAAAACGTAATATTTTTGAGAAATTAAATCAATAACGAAATTCAAAAAGATGACACTACCTACTTGATTTTTAATGGATTCTGTATGTAGGAAATTTTTTTAAAAAAAGAAATTAAAATCTAATAGTTTAAAAATTTTTAAATATATTTGTAAAGTAATCTCGTTCAGTATAAATTGTTATTGTTGTACAATCATAATATTTGTTCAAAATAATGTTTACGTTAAACAAAGAAAAATACATTTAAAGTGGTTTTAGAATTAAAATACCTATTAAAAAATCAATAAAAGACAACATTTTGAAGAAAATCACATCAAAGTAGTTACTTTGATTATATCACTCAATATTTTAAGTGCGAAAACCATTTTTTTTTTTTTTTTACCTATTTAAATGGCTTTAACTTTTTGCTAATTAATATAATTCGAAAAACACTGATTATATTATAGTTACCTCCATAATTAAACATTTATCTATTTTGTGGTAAATGTTTTAACTCTAAACTATTTTAATTGATTATTGGTAATGGTATTTATTGTATTTGGTTTTTTTTTTTAGGAAATGATACTGGAAGTGCCAGCAGCGATATCAATAACAGCAGTACGATTGCATGTAAAAATGTTAGCCGTTCCATTGATGACTTCCCACCAGACTTCTTCAATGATGATCAAAGACGTCACGGAGCCGTTGTCTTTCACTTCTTGGTGGCTTTTTATGGATTCGTTTTCATAGCGTTTGTCTGCAATGATTATTTCCTGCCATCGGTGTTTTGTATATGTCTAGGTAAGACAACACTGTTAAAAACTGCAGTTATTTCATATTAGGGATTAGAATCGAGACAATTTATTGTACTTTGTCCAAGGGGAGATTCAAAGGCCATGAAAAAAAAGGGGTGAAGTAATTTTTTAAAAATAATTTCATTTTATATTATTAAATAAATAATTAAATTATAAGATTTAGAAATTATTTAACGTTTATGAGATTTATTTTTGAGTTTCAAAATTTAAATTCGTTAACAACATTAAATGTACTGAATATATATCACTAAAACGGCCGATTTTTAAACTTAAATTATAAAATAAAAACCTAATTAAATTGAATTATTAATTTATTATAATGAACTACATAACTAGCCATTTATTTTTTCTTAGTTGAAAACATACAAGGACATCTTGAGGAAATTATTTTTTTTAATAAATGGCATATGTTATGTATTTCATTATGATAAATCAATAAGTAATTTTAATTTTATAATTTTATAATAACTTTGAAAATCGGCTGTTTTAGTGTCCCACCTTGTACTATGTATTTATTAGTGGTGGCTTGTATGTAGGGGCGACGGGGCGATCGTCCCCACTCTAAAATTGTAACAAATTACTTATTAACAAGTTAGAAATTGATTTAAATAGTAACAATTATTTATATTTACATTGTAATGCATTTTCAAAATATTATTATCAAAAGTAAAAATTGTTTTACATTGTTATAAAAACACTATGAGGTGGTAATCGGAGTTTAAAAATATATTATGTAGGTAATAGCACGGTTGAAATAGCCAATAGGTACTTATTATTATTTATCTGTGCAGTTATAACTATACGATCAAAACACAAAAACATAGGAGGGGGAATTCGGTTGAAAAAGTGTATGATGAATTTAAGAGATGATTTAAAAATATTTAAAAATTAGAGACAATTATTAGATATATGTTTTCCCTTTCTCTGAAGCCAACAATATTTAAAATAATTCTACACAAATATGTAATTTTTTGACATCGATTTAATAAAAATCGATTCTGAGATTTTAAAAATAAAATCAGATTTATTTCTTAACGCTAGAAATCCAGATAAAAAATTTTAGAACCTATTAAACGAAGAGAAATATAGGTACATCTTTAAGAGAAGTAGCTTTACAATTACATACATATTTCAGATCAACATATTTGTGTGAAACAGCATTTTTTCATACGAAAACTATACAATCTGAATATAAATGAATTACTGAATTTCTGAATTACTGATGAACATTTAGAGCAGTGTCTTTGTTTAGCCGTGAGCAACTATTCCCCAGATTTTAATCTACTAGCCAATTACAACACCTCACTTCAATATCTAGAATATATCATGTTCATTTATTTTAAAATTATTTAGAAATTTAATGTGAAAATCTCATTACTATTTTTACAAGTATGTTTATTATTAATAATTAGTATTAATTATATAAACCTATTCGAAAACATATATATATATTTTTATGTAAATTGATATTTTATATTTATTTATTTATTATTTATTTAAAAATATGAGTAAATAGTATGAGATATATATTTATATTTATATTTTATATATTTGATAGACCTGAGATAAAAATCATTAAAAATAATATAAGATTTTTTTTCTTTTTTTTTTTTGTTAACAGAGAAGGGAATTGGAAAAAAATTGAAAATTTCAATTTCAATATAACTAAATTTATAGCCCATAGAGTATTGATATTTATATTTTGGATTTAATTTTTATAATTTATTAGGTATTTGATTTACATTTTTTCTAAATATATTTGAAAGACGTTTGTACAAGATATATAAAAATATCTGTGTAAAATACATCGTGTGATTTCTATATTTATGGTAAATAAAATAAAACTACTATATTCTACAAGTTTCAGAAATTGTATTCGATGAGACTCTCATCATGAGAGTAACAACAAAAGATTAGATATTTTTCTATCTAGACCCACATCAAATTTTGAAAAGGAATTGCCATTATACTTTTAAATTACGAATACATTTTAGTACATTGAGAATAAATAGAATCCACGGGGATGATTTTTTATTTCAATAGATGAAAAATAAAATAATAAGTCCTTATTTTGAGTTACCTATATTTTTTTTAACTCGTTAAATAAATTAAGAAACGTCATATTGATTTTACTCTCGTAGTATTTCTATTGCATTATATTATGTTACTCTTATATTATTATTCCGGTAAACCGTTCCAGGAAAATATTCTGCAAAAAATGTATTTTCAAAAATCTGACACATTATTTTCCATTTAATTTTACGCTTTGTATAGTTCGTCGGCTTGGCGATATTCTTATTATAACATGGACTGTTATTGTGTGACATTATTACGTCATGTTCATGGCCGTCCTGAAGAAAGATTTTTTTCTATGGGAGGGGGGGGGTAAATGTGAAAAAAATAATATAATACTTCTTTATAAAATATAAAATAAGCAAAAAAATAAAAAGGGTAATCAACTTATTTTCCATGTTGCCGATTAAAACCCTAATAATTTATAGATTTCCAACTTAAAATTCCGAAAAATACTTCATTGAAAACGTGAATAAGTAAAAATAAAAAAGCCATAAGACTTCCAAAATCAGAGATCAGTATACGTATATAATTCTAAGCTTTCTAAACTCGTCTTCTGATTATCGAAAATAATCATTTTTCCATTTTAACTTCAACCTATTATCGAATTACTAACTAGTATTCAAAATATAGCCATTACAAGAGTGAAATATGATATTTACTATGTTGAAAGTTCTAATGAAGTTTTCAATAATTGTTCTGCTTCAGTTCAATGACATTCGATTACGTTCAGTACGAATGTATAACCTTGGGTCTGGATAAGCGACTAATAAGATATATTGAGGTAGTCTACAACATGGCGAAATTGGAAAAAAAAATTATTGTAATATAAATAATAATTTATTCTGAGCTGTGAGGGATTTTCAAAAATCGTGACTTTTTTATTTCCGGTTTTTATAAATATAGTGCCAGTTTAGTTAGCCGGGGGAAAGGCCACCATCGTGGGTCCGTGTACACAATACACACATATATATATAATAATATAATATTTACATATATATCTAAGTATTTAATATTTATTTGTATTTAAATTATACGTATATCAATCGTTTAGTAGGTATATTATACTATTTATATCCATTCTAATAATCTGGTATCTTTTTTGAAATCCTCTAAAATGTATAGGTACAAATAAAAAAAATGTACACTCATTTGCGTTATGTACTTTAAATTGTAATAATTTTTTAATAAGTCACTATTATAATGAATGCGTGTAAGGGAATAGTTTCTAAAATATCTATAGACTTAATTTAACGAAACATTACCTGAATGCTTATACATATATTATTTTTCGGAGAAAAACAATAGGCTGAGATCGTAAATTCGAAAGTTGAAAGAAATGGCAAGCCATGGGGGGGGGGCAAAACCTAACACCTTTGTCAATGTACATAATAATATAATATATAACATTAATCAAATGATACTTACACAGTTACATGCCCGTGTATATTATATAACATATATATTTATTATATACCTAATATAATTAATTGGCTATTCTTGTACTAATTATTATACATTTATACTCGGATCAGCGTCGGGTATAGTAACGTAACAGAAATTACTCGTTACATAACGTAGTTCCTTTTTTTAGTAACATTATGGCATTTTGGTTATTTATTTATTAAAGTTACGCAAGAGTAACTACGTTAATTCTTATTTTATAAATGACTTTGTATGATAATGAGTCACATTTTTATCCATTGTGTGTGATAAAGAATCCTTTTTAATAAATTCATCTAAAACCGACGATGGCACGTAAAGCAAAAGTCGATCTTTTAACGATAAATTTAACAGAGCTCGTGAGCTTTGAAAGTGGGAGGGCGATTAAAAATTATTCGTTTTTGAAAAGCATAGAATACAATAATAAATAATAATTATGTAGGTGCCAATTTAAAAGGTATTTATTAAACCAAAATTAATACCATATAGAAAAACAAATATATAAATACGTTTTACAAAAACAGAAAATTACAATATAATAAAAATTTAAGGGTCTATCTTTTATTTCACTAAGCAGGTCTTTCAAGTTGTTTTATTTCAATTTTCTGTTAATATGATAGGTAAATACTGAATTTTGATCTACTATATTATACCAATATAATATACACCAATAATAAAAGAATAAATTAAATAAATAATAAAGAAATATTGAAATGTGCACGCGTCACGAATATACACAGTAAATACACGTTAACTTATTCCGTATTGTTTCGCAGTCCACATGCATGTCGGCCGATATTATTATTCGTATCGGTCCGGCGGCCGCATTATTACCGAATTCCCTCTCCTATGTTTTTGTGTTTTGATCGTATGTTGTGACGGGCGATTGTCAATGTCGCTCCAGCGCCGAGCGCATTTCGATACTCGATAACCGCGCAAATGAACAATAGGTGCCGATTTTAACCATGCTATTACCTACATATATTTTTACACCCCGTTTACCTCATAGTGTTTTCATAACAATGGACGACAATTATTTTTACTTTTAATAATAATATTTTGAAAATGCATTACAATATAAATATAAATGGTTAATATTTAAATCAATATCTAACTTATTAATAAGTAATTTACTATAATTTTAGAGGGAGAGGGGGGCAATTGACCCGTCGCCCCTACACACGAGCCGCTACTGAAATTTAATCCATAAAGTTTCATAATAGGTAAGAGTTGGCATATAGATGTTATTATGTATATCACAATATTTGACAGAGAAAAAATTTGAAGGTAATTTTGACATTTTATGTTGTTATTTTCGTTTTTATACTGATATTTACAGTGTCCAAAGTAAACGTCGTCGTAAATAGTTACTTTTGAGTAAAAACACAATAATGTTATGCGTTACCTTTGCATTTACACGACGAAAAAATAATCCAGTTACCTTTTCATTTTGTAATATTAGTAACGTAACTTAGTAACTCTTTAAAAATAATCTATACCCAACACGTCTGAGGCTCGTATACGTATAGATCACTTGTATTTTACCGGTTTATTACCGGTTTTATTTAATCAGGTCCCTTGTGAAATATCTACCTGCTGTGTACCTCTACAAAATATATCATTGTAAAGTCGACTGGGTACTTTACACGTTTTTTTTTTCCCCCCGTGTTATACAGACTTGGGTATCTCACCGGACGTGGCTGGAGCGACGTTCATGGCGACGGCCACGTGCGCGCCAGAACTGTTCGTCAGCGTCATCGGAACATTCCTGACCGAGTCGGACCTGGGGGTGGGCACGGTGGTGGGCAGCGCCATATACAACACGTTGGGCGTGTCGGCGTGCGCTGGCCTGGCAGCCCGGAAGGCCATCAAGCTGGAAAAGTGGCCGCTGCTCCGGGACAGCGGCGTGTACATCGTGACCATCGTCGCGCTGGCCGTCATCGTTGTCGACGACGTGGTCATGTGGTACGAGGCGTTGTTCATGTTGTTCATGTACTTCGGCTACTTTCTGTTGATGTTCACGCAGGGCAAACTCCGGGCGGCCGCGAAAAAATTGAAAAACAAAAATTCATTCCGGTCTTGTGAGTATAATATACACACTGTACATCCCGACGTTTTTTCATTCACGTTAATTGCATTATTAACAGTACGAGTGTTATGATATTACTCCAGTGGCGGCTCGTGGGCTTTGGCAGTGGGAGGGCGATTAAAAACTATTCATTTTTGAAAAGCGTATAGAATACAATATAATAATTATGTAGGTACCAATTTAAAATGTATTTATTAAACAAATGTAAAAAAACAAATACAGAAATACGTTTTACAAAATCCAAAAATTACATAATAATGAAACTTTTACGTTTTATACTCGAAATTTAAGCGTCTATATTTCATTAAACAGGTCTTTTAAAAGTTGTTTTATTTCAATTTTCTGTGAAAATGATAATTGAATTTTTATCTACTATATTAAGAAATATAGAAATTTTAGAAATGTGCATGCGTCACGAACGCGAACACAGTAAATACACGTTAACTTATTCAGTATTGCTCTGCAGTCCACAATCCACATGCATGTCGGGCGATTATTCGTATCGGTCCGGCGACTCCATTATAATTACCGAATTCCCCCGGTTATGTATAGTTATGACGGGCGATTGTCAACGTCGCCCCAGCGCCGAGCGCATTTCGATACTCGATAGCCGCGCAAATGAATAATAGGTACCGATTTTAACCGTGCTATTACCTACATATATTTTTAATCTCCGATCACCTCATATATAGTGTTTTCGTATCGATCGAAAACAATTTTTACTTTCAATAATAATATTTTGAAAATGCATTACAATGTAAGTATAAATAATTGTTAATTTTTAAATCAATATCTAACTTGTTAATGAGTAATTTGCTACAATTTTAGAGAGGGGAGCGATCGCCCCCGTCGCCCCTACACACGAGTCGCCGCTGTATTACTCTAATATACGTTTGCGAGTGTACCGTGCAAACTGCAGTGTTCACGGCCGCCTACATAATAAACTCCATATAACATAAACCTCTAACTGTGCTTTACCGTCGTGCTAAATACCTATACATAAATATATTACATACAACACTGTATAATGTAATATATCGTATACGTATATTTATATGTATTTGCATATACAGTGTATCTTGTAAGTCCCGGGCAACACTATAAATAGGGTCAAGTGTGGTAATCGTATACGAAAAACACAAGTTTTGTACGTTTTGTAAAAATTTGGCTTTTTTTGTTCTTTTGTATTTTTTTTTTTTTTGCAAATCCAAAGACTATAATTTGATGGCTACGTATAAAATACATATAAAATAGAGCGTATTTAAAATTTCCCCAGAAATTTACGTTAATCCCAAATTTTTAGGTCAAATGTAAATTAATATACAAGTTATTTGTATGCATTGGATAAGATTATACTCCGAGACAATCGAAAACGATTTATATCAAGATTTAAAAATAAGGTGATTTTTACAATAATAATTTATCAACATTATAAAGCTCAAAAATTACTTAAATTAGTTAGTATACACGTTCGCCACCACAAAATACAACTAAAATTTTTCGACAGCAATCTATAAGAAAATTACAATTTGACGACAGAATTTTCCAGAAAAAATGTTTATTTATACAATGCAATTTTCGACAATTTTTAAATAACCATTTCATTAATCTAATTTTCATTAATAAATTGATACGTTCAAATTGAGTAAAAATTACACCAATTAAGCTAGTGTTTTAGTAAGTCTATAAATCAAATATGTTTTTATATTAAAAAATGAATTCATTCAAAAAATTGAATACTAACTCTTATAAAAATAAAAATTAATATGGTATATTATATTATAAAAATAATATGCACTAATGAATGTGTGCCGAGAGTATTTAAAAAATTATTATTAGTAACAACTAGTTTCGACCGTAAGTCTTCATCAGGTTACAAATGATTAATGAAAAATAAATAAATAAAATATATAGGTATAGGTACCTATATTATTATTTTTTATAATATATATATTTTTTTATAAATCAAATTAAATTTTAATGTAACACTTTACTCAGTGGCGCCGAGTCCTATGTTTAGGTCAGGCCACAGCCTGACCACATTTTTAAAGGGGCCGGCGATCAGAGGCTGGACGTTTTTGGAATATTTTAATCAACATAATAAACTATACTTGGTTACTTGATGAAAATAAGAGATATATATTAATACTTGTTTATTTAGGTACCTAGTCCATAGTTCAGAGACTTCTCTATCTCAGTGGAATGCTAATATCTACAGAAATGTAATGCCGGTGGGTGGGGGGGGGGATTCGCAGGTGGACGGAGTAGGCTTGTGGCCGCTAGGGTGGCTTGGGGCCGTTGTATTTTCATTTGGCCTGAGTACATTTTTAAAAGTTCGGCGCCACTGACTTTACTTAAAATGTAATTTATTAAAATACAATTTAAAATTTAGGAATTATGATTAGTTGACAATGTATTTTAATTGTTGATACTTAAAGCTCCGCTAATTGGTAGAAATGTTATTTCATAATTAGCATGTGAAATCTGCGTGAAAATTTAATTTAATTTAGATAAATACGATCTGTTTTTACTTTGCGCTAACGCGCAACAACAAATATCAAAAATGTATCCTCCTTAAAATTGCTTTAATGAAAAATAAAAATAAGGTCAACAGAATGGCTAATTTAAAATTAACGACATTTTTAAAGATTACTGTCGATAAACCACATTACAAATATTGGTTTACCGTGGAAATACTTGTAGTGTCTTATGAAACTTATAGGATACACTGTATATTTAACAATACGCTTGTTATATTATAATAATAGTATAGTGTATTATGATATATAACACCAACTAGCTTTTAAGTCTATTATATGCATACGACCACAATAATAACACGCACATACCTTGGTATATGTACTTTTAAGTATAATGCAGCTTACCACATCAATTGGAATGCGATAAATTAATGGTCAAATAACATAATATTATAAGTCGTAACATAATAACACGGGCTTACAACGAAAGGGCTTTAATTTTATGTTTTATCGCGATATTTTTAAATTTCTCCATAAACGGAATCGGTAATATTTTGTTAATATTTATAAAGCTTACAGGATTTATTTAAGTTTAATATGCAAACATTCAATAAGTTCTATAGTCAGTAATATCGTTAATATTTATAAGTACGTACTTATATATTACACATTAATTTATACTTATATTTTATAAGGACCGATATATAGGTACCGAGTTTATATAACAATCGAAAATAAAAATAATTTAGTTAAGAATTAATTTATATATATATGAATATAATATTTTTATATCCATATCAACTATTATAATATACATAAATAAGATATTGTACCATTGATGATAGTGCAGTTGCCAGATAGTATACCTACCTAACTTTGAAATAGAACTTTTTCATTTTGATTGACAGATTTATATAGGTTGTTAAATTGTATAATACACTCTACTAAGATAATAAAAATAATGAAAAATTACTATTTATATTTTTTATTTTTATTAACATGACGGACAAAGTCCAATTTAACAATATTTAATAACAATAAAATGATACGGTATATTATGTAGACAATAAAAGGAGGAAATAAATTAAAAATATTATATAAATAGAAATAACTAATGTACAATTAATAAAATAGTGAGAAATCAGGTTCGATATTTGCAGAGCGAGGAATGCGTACCATGGGGGCATTTAAAAGAAAATTGGATGGTAAGTGAGGAATCTGAAAGGGAGCACAAGATCGAGTGTGATGTGAAGGGATACGGAAGTTTATAACTGAAAGTAGAGAAGAGGAATAAATTTGATTAGATAAGAGTTTGGAAAGGAATAGAAGATTTGCCTGATGCTTTCGATTTGCAAGGCTAGATAGGCCTAACGCAGTCAAGACGGGAATATAATCATGAGGGGGACAAGGAATGTTGAGCCGGAAAGCGACCATGCGAAGGAATTTCCTCTGAACCCGCTCGATGTAGCAACAGATGTATTGGGATCTCAGAGGACAGAACCGTACTCAAGAATAGGGCGAATAAGTGAACAATAAAGGGATTTAAGTGGAGTTTAGAGGTAAAAATCTTGGGATATACGGCTAACAAAGCCGAGGAGTTTAAGTGCTTTTCAGCAGGCTACTTCAATATGAAGCAAAGGGCAGAGATTTTTTGTGAGAGTGAACCCAAGGTCAAAAATGAAGTTACCGTCGGATTTAATTGGAATAGCATTAATGGAATAAGGAAAAGTGATGGAGGAGTGGAGACGGGAAAAATTCATAACTGAGCATTTCTGGATATTGAGAGACAGGCCGAGATATTCACCCCAGGTTACCAGTCGGTCAAAATCAGCCTGCAACAGAAAGCAGTCGGAGAGGGAGTTTATTCGGAGATATAGTTTCATATCATCAGCAAAAATGAGAAGTTTAGCATTGACAAGGACAGAGGTAGCAGAATTGATAAAAATAGCAAAAAGTGTATTTACTTTAGTTTATATAGAATATTTTTATTTATCTTAGATAAATATATATTTTTCTTATTATAGTGTGGATACTGAACCCATTTTCCGATTTAAACGCGATTTAAAAAAAAATATATAAAAATTCGATTTAGGTAATTACGCTTACGTTCTGAGCTCCATTAAAATATGTACAATATTTGTTTGATAGTCATATATGTATTTTATACTTTCCCTTCAATGTATATTATCCAATACATATTATAATATACTTACATATAATTAAATATAATGATGAATGTGATAAATGTACGATATGCAAACAATACAGCAGA
Source organism: Pemphigus obesinymphae (assembly GCA_025469235.1). NCBI lineage: Eukaryota > Metazoa > Arthropoda > Insecta > Hemiptera > Aphididae > Pemphigus > Pemphigus obesinymphae. The sequence continues at coordinate 7,043 of JAIPRL010003242.1, read as the reverse complement.
CAAATAGGTAGGTACCACCAATCAATAAAACCGGTATATTTTAACGTATTTAAAGGAATTTTGAGGTTCAAACTCCTACAAAAAAATTACTTAAAATTGTATTTTTCGTATAATTTTAACTTATACAGTGATATACTTAATTTATATTTAACAATTTTAATTATCAAATATTCTACAGTAAAATTTGAACACCTCTCCCGAAAAATCGGTCAACATACGACTATTTGTATGTATATGCAAATATCCTGAATAAATTCATACAGATAATATAGGTACATAGGCGTAAACTGGAGGGAGCGAGAAAGGGCGTCTATCCCCTTTAGTAAAATTTGCCCCTTGATATTTTGGACATTTTTAAAAAAAATTTTAATTTGTATTATTTTGTATAATTATATTTGTGATTTGTAACAATTTTCTGATATTGAATCTGTTAGAACCTATTTTAAATATTTAATTCAAAACCCATTCTAAGCAAAGTTAGTGAAAGTATTTTTTTTTTTAATTTATACCAAATAATTTTCCATTCATTTCGATAGTTTTCCTTTTTTCCCAATTTTTTGTAAATTACTAAAAATTGGTAAAATCAATTTTAATATTATTATGCCAATATTATGTAAATACGGTAAATATTTGGTGCAAATTTAGTTTTTGTGTAAGCACATAATATCCATTGAATTTCCTCTACGCTGTTGTAAAACTAAAATATTCGTCTCTCCACTCAGAATCAAATAATAAAATATAACAAAACTAAATATATATATTTTGTTATAATTCTTAAGTTAAAATTTGTATTTATTTTTATCGAGTTTTTTTATAAATAGTATTTGCAATTTTTGATTATTATTTGTATGTCTACCCCCCACGTCAAAAGTTGTTTATATAGGTATATACCTATATTTCCTATACAGTATACACACATTTGGTACAGCATTTGAAGATATTATGATTGCTCATGATATTTATAGATTATAAAGATAATACAAAACTAAGAGAAATGTTTATGTTGAGCATAGTCAGAATTGTTTTTTTTTGAAGGAAGTTAGTAGCATTCATTATATACTTGTATATACTCCAAAAGTTCCGTAAATAAATGTGCTTACAATAATTGAATTTTTAAAATTATTGATAAGTATAAAATGCAAATTTAAATTTAAAAACGGTAAAGATGAAAAAAAAAATGAAATGAACAAAAAAAATTATGTAGGTATGGTACATCTGATTAGGGGCAGGATTTCTTCATAAAGTTAATCGAGTCGGACAAATCAACCGATACTCATATGGCTATAATCGAATATACGGTTGAACGACCTTTTTTTCGCTTTATTGCCGCACTAAAAAAAATAAAAATAAATTAATATAGGTACTCCCCTATCTCTATAAACATATATATAATATAAATAGGATATTTAAATAATTTTTTCGAATAATACAGGCATATAATGTACCAAGTGTACGCCCTGAATTGGGTATTCGGGTATTCATTTTTATTAGAGTAGGTACATTGTATTATGGTACGTATGCTGCGTAAGCCCTGTTTTCACGATGGAATTCGTATCGATATTTGCATACATACAATATACGTCGTAGATAATAATATTATATCGGTAAATAATAATAATAATAGTAATAATAATTGTTTTTGTTAATGTTACATTTTAATATCAGTTTCGAATTCAAGGGCCTATATTCTGATTTGCGAAAACTATATACAGCACGCCAACACGAAATAGCCATAATATTTTTAATGAAACTAAAAAAACTGTTCACGTCTTTATCTAAATCCTAGTCAATACGATACGCGCACATATTATTATTAATCCAAACAAAGGGACGAAAACACAAAACAACCAAACAATAATATTATATTTGTGAATGATCTCTGTGTAAAGTGACGTACGATATTATATTATTAATCGATTACAATCATAATAATTTATATTTTATATTAGGTATATTTTTTATACACGCACAAAAATACTGCAATTATTTTATTATATATAGGCAGAATACTTGATAACCTTGAGCTTAGGTATGCCCTGTAGGTGCCTATAATAATATATATATGTAATGATAACTATAGGTTGTCAAAACATTGATATACGATCTATAGGATTTTGAAAAAAAAAAAATATGGATGTATACTGTAAAATATTTTTAATTTTCGGCTGACTTTTTCATAAATATATATTATTTTTAAATAAAATAGAAAATAGTATATCTATAGCTTATTATTACTTGGCAAGTTATCATTCATCAAAGTAATATTTATATAAAAAATATTAGGCACGTTACATTATATTTCACCAAAGTCTAAAAACATATTTTATTATAAATTAATAGATGTTTCAGAAATTAACACGAAGGTTAACAACTTATAAAAATATTACTACTTAATAATAATTATAATCGTATATTCACATAACCATCATAGGACCATAATGTTGATATACATTGAAAAGTTATAAAAATTCACAAAAAGCTTATCAAAATTACAGCGGTATAAATTTTCTTTTAAGTACTTCCTGTTTTCTATGTCATATAGTACTGTCACTCCACTCTGTATAATATAATATAACTATATATTAGTGTAGTGTATACTGTATATGTATGAAATACATACGAGTATATATTAAAGGTTGTACATATTCTTTGTCAATTATTATAAAATAATGATACGCATATTTGTTTACAAAAAAATATTTTGGAACGTGCACAAAGTAAAATTATATAAAGTAAATTATTTTAAAAATGTATGAACTTTATAAACCTTCATAATCCATTGTAGATTGCCTATTACATTATATTAATAACATAATATAAAAGATACTTGTACGATATTTACTGATACGATACTGACAATAATACTGTCTGTACAATATTGACTTGTTTTTAATTAGAAACCAAAATCAAAAATTTGACTTATTTGCAAATATTATCATTAAAACTGAACGTTTTATTATTTTATTAAAATAAATCAAAATAATTTCTATAATATATGTATTTATATATTTATGATAACACATGAAATTATGTATTATTATTATAGTCATTACTTACAATAAGTGAATTATTTGTAAAACGATATTCTTTTAAAATATATTAATTAACACTTAATAACCTGCGTTGATTATTTAAATAAACATCTTTCTTTAAATGCAATTTTTAGGAAGAAAAATTAAGTATTTTCATGGTGGTATTTGAGTGTTGAGATATCTATATGATTTAAAATATTTAGGATTTATAGCCTATAGGTAACTATATAATATTATGTACCAATATGTTTGATTGTCAACCATTTAAGTAATAACGAGTAATTTATTCACATAATCGCATATCTAATTAGGTAAGTACCTATATATAAAATTTCTATATATCTAGTAACTTTTTTATCTGTATAGTGGCGTGCTCCGCAGGATCAAAACTCAGGGTAGGCCTCATTTATGTACTAAAATAAATAAATGTATAATTTACTACTATACTGCCATATAAATATCTATATATCTCATAGTTGATTATCTTACACTTTCTTTAACTAACATTTTAATGATTTTCAATAGTTCCTAACTAATGAAAATAGTATTGATTACACATCGACCTTTCGCTTATATAACATATAGGTTGAGCCAGTTTTTGCATTTTTTTCAGCATTTAAATAATGCTTTATAATTAATTAATATATAAAATTGAGTCTTAAAAAGCCGCCAAGCCATCCATATACAGATGATGGAAGATGATGGAAGTTAGTCAACCATCCCTTCGGTCCTCCGACAGAATACTTAATGTATAAATATTATTTTTCATTTAATAGTTAAGATAAATCATTACATTCAAAAGATAGTTTTGTTCGAAGTTCGGTATAATATTATTTAAAAAAACAAATTAGGAAAGCACACTATTCGATCGTGCTGAATTCCCAGTTTTTAAACGTTTATTATTATTTATATAACTAACGTCCAACTGGGCAATTTAACATAACATATACGGAAAATTACATAAAAATACAAAGTTAATATACTGGAACAAAACATACATTATAACTTAACTACTAGAAAAATATAATAACAAATGTATTCAGCGGCCAACGAATTAAGCAACTCAATTAGGAGAATTTATTATAGTTACGTAGCATTCGATACAAGAGGTAATTACTATCATAATAAGTGGAGTGAAGTGGAATATGAAAAGAAACATGATCTCTAAAATGGTGAGAAGGTACACGAAATTGAATGCTAGAGATATGCTATTAAGGAGAGGAAAAACAAAGTTAATATCAGAGGCAAGGCGGCGGGCTGATAGGGTTAAAATGTTTAGAGAATGACAAACAGAAGATTAGTCATGACTTGGATGCTCAATTTTTAGCAAATAGGTGGCATAAAAAAGGAACTTGTTCTAAACCCATTCAATTCTCACCGGATCCTTTGCTAAAGAAGATTGCCAAACAACAACACTATATAATATAGCAAAGTGTACATTTTTGAGATAGTTAACATTTAGTTACAATTTTTTTTTTATGCTAATTTTTAATATGACTAATTTTATATTATATTTAAAAATGTGAATTTTTAAAGGAATTACATTCTTAAAATATCATCTATAAGAGGCTTTATGATACTTTTAAGAGTAATCTATCTATTAGATAACATATGAAAAATTGTCATACTTGTAAAACTAATAGTCACTTAGATCATAATATGTAATCTAAAACAATTATGGCCTTGCATAGTTATACGTAATTGAAATACGCCTAACTAATAAATAAAACATTATTATTAAAAAACGATATATACACACATACTAAAATATATATATATATATATATATACCTATATATAATATGAATATTTATATATACTATATATATTATATTATACCTATATATTGTCATAAGAACCATCAAGGCCAATCTCGGTTTTCGCAACTTTTTGGAAAGAACAAAAAACTGTTTTATTGGTAGGCCATGATAGTGTAATATTCACACATTAGATAGGCCACAAAAAGAGAAATTGGATAATATAATCACATTCAAATATTTTATTAACGCGATTGATAAGGTTTTGGAAGGATATTTTCTTATTATCAATGTACCCATTAGATATTGTAATGAAGTTTGAAACCGTTCAAATTTGAGACATCAACAAAGCAAGCAACGATGCCGGATAATTGAGAATGTCCATGATATCACTGATATCAAAGATTTTAGATAAGCCATGAATATGATAACATTTTGATTTTTCATATCAAAACTGTCGGTTAAACCTTGAAATTAAAAAACGATTTTTTTGATATATAAAATTTAATTTCGAAATTTTCGAGATTAGCAATGATGGTTCTTATACGACGATATACAGATTTTATTAAATTAAAACTACTTAGATACATATTTTAATTTGTAAAAATGATGAATATTTTGATATCATTAAACCTAGAATTGTATATTATATTTGTTTTAATAGATCATTATCATTTGACATAATAGCTATAGTCGTTTTATATTTTTATAAGTACCTACCTACCTATGCGTATAAATATTAAAGTATGGTTCTATCATTTATAGAATAGTAGAATTTCTTAAAATGTTATCGAACTTGATACGTTAGAATAAACAGATCCAAAGAAAGTTAAATTACAATGATATATTATTAAATTTTTTAGTTACTCTATACCTATAGTACCTACACACTCTACTCGTATTCCTATTTGTATAATTAAACAACCGAGTTTAGTAAAGTTTCAAACGTCAAAATAAAAATGTCTCAATGATTTCAATTATTCAGCTGGTCTTAATGAAATAGAAACATGTCCTTAAAAATATTATACAGGTAGGTGTCTAATTAGTGAAAATAATATATCTATTATATGTCAGTTGAACAATAATTAATCAATGAACTGTACTCGTTAGATCCGTTACCTATTTTTAAATTGGTTATTCAAGTCACAAAGTTTAAAGTTGACGATTTTTACTTTATTTCAAAACTCGGCAGCAGTAAAAATGAGTATGTTAGCACGGCCGTTTTGAAGTGGTATACAAACAATTTTTAGAAAATTAAAAAAATTAAATAAAATCTAAAAATTATTAAAACTTCTTTCTATATATTTTAAAAATAAATAATAAATGTTCTACTTTATTTTATTTACTATTTAGGTAGATATTTATAAAATGTATTTAAAAATATTACTTCATCAATTTGAAAACATTCGTAGAAAGGTAAAACAAAACAAAAAAATTATAAAGAACAACATTATCTAGTGCTTTTCTAAAAATAAAACGCATTAGTATAAATACATTTTTCCTTTATATATTGTAAAAAAATCAAATTCAATCAAACATTTGCTTGAGATCCTACATATATTGAGTTTATCCCACGCAAATCCACAGAACAAATGTAAATATCTTATTATTATGTATTGGATAAATTAATATTTTAAGATTATATTAAATATATATTAAAACGTTTTTATTTCTTTAATAATGATACTTATATACAATATATATTAATTAATTCAATCATTAAATAATTATTATGAATTGGTGAAACACAAATATGACGAAATCAACTTTTAAAGTAAAAATTATCAAATTAATTTTCCAAATAAAATGTACACCACACCCTATATTCCTTCATTGTAGTAGGAAAGGGTGGTGGTAGTAGGTTGGTTAGTATTTCTGTTATGAAATGTGTAATAGGTATCTAAACTGGCATCATGTATTTAAACATGTTTTATTAGTTGTTAAATTCCAACTTTTTGATTTTTTTTTTTTTTCTAAATGAATGTAACACTTTAAAATTAAATATCGAAAAAAAACAACATACGGAACTACAAAATGTTATTATCTATCATTTTTTCTTTTTGTATCGAGTTTCTAAGATGCTTGTAACTCGTAAGTTGTTAAAAATGATAAATACATTTTTCATTGAAAATTTGTTGGCTGTGACATTTTTAGATTCTGAGCGTAGCGAGGAAGCTTATGGTTTTACAATGATGTTTTTTTTTTTTTTTTTTATTATTTTTTTTTTTTCTGTAAACACTTTTTCTACCAGAAG